>JAHDVE020008634.1:0-149148 GCA_022606495.2 Halesus radiatus | reverse complement strand
AATATTCAAAATATACGTCATATTCACTGATACTTATACTCTAGACACATATCTTAATAATTGTTGAGGATGTATGCAATAAACGTCTGTTTGCATTTGTATAGCAGTTGAACACATCTACTATGTCGGAAAAAGTATTACCTTCCGCGTGAAGTCTACGTACAAGTGATTTTTTGAATGATTCTTTCCTGAAATTATTGTTAGAATTGTATAAATTATTTTGATCTGTGAATAATGGGTATTTTGATAAATACATTTCAGAAATACAAAATTCTTCGTGTAATCAACCAATCCAGCCCGGGCAGGGGTAGGCAGAGAGATCAAACAACTCATCTTGGCACACTTGTTTCATTCACATTCATGCCCGACTCGAGTATTTATTCACTTGATCGTGCCATGCCCTCCTCGAGCTTGTCTTCTGGCAAAGCGTCCATCTGGTAAAATATTATATGTCAGTAAAGATTATTTTAATAAATCCATCGTAAATAAGGTATTTTTTTATAGCACAAACATTTTGGAGTACGGGGATTTAACCTTCAACCCACCACCTTTCTGTCGGAGGGCTATTTTTCGCCCTTGAAAACAAAAGCAATAATTTTTCATAAATCCGATTTGGAAAATCCCCGATTTTGGAATTTATTCATTTAAAATCAAATTCCATTCTTCAAATAGTCGTAGGGGAATAATTTTTAATTATTTCGAATATATTTTCATCAACATCATTTTTGCTTTTGTGGAAATTCCTAACGGGCCGTCAGTTTTTCGTTCGTCTTCCATTATATTCAATATTTTTATTTTTAAATTGTCTCTCGGAATTGTCAAAATACATCATTTTTTATCTAGATACCGGACAATGTGACTATGGCATCTCCAATTGGGGTATTTTGAGAGCCTGAATAGAGTCGGACAGGGAGGAAGATGTGGGAGATTAAGGTTGGTAGGTACCAGTCTATTCAAATCTGATCACCAAACGTGATTTCATCCATTTCAAGCAACTCCAACGTTTCGATTCCTATTGGTAGTCTTTAGGTATATTCCTCAAAAAAAAACTTCTTGTACTATGGTAATAACGCTGCATACGTTACATAGGGAGATCTGAAATAGAATGTACGAGTATATTAACATCAAATACAGACTAACACCGAAACCACTCAACTGCACTTAAAACACTTCATCTTACAATTATTTTATTTTTCATCAATCACATCAATTAAATATAATGTCTAATTTAAAAAATAAAACAATAACTTGGTTTACATCACTTTTATTTATACTTTTGCCGACCGGGTTTCGCTACTACCGTAGCTCCTTCAGGGCATACAACTTGTTGTTTTATGTTTTAAATTATAATGTCACATCACCAAGTTACCTCCTCATATGAAAATATAATGTCACTTCGTATTTCTTAAATGAATCACGGAAAATCCCAGTGAGGATATCATTATTTGTTATTTTGTAATTTAAAAAAAAAGACGCGAATAAAAAAATATTATTACTATATTATCTTTCGTGTGTATATGTTTTTTTACGTCATAAAATGTATTATTCCCCTTTGCATTCAGAAACAAGCAAAACAATACAAAATTTATTATAAAAGCTTCACAAAAATCTTTCCAGAAATTAACAAAACTAAAGCAGGTCTACCAACAGTTAAAAAAGTAGACGAGTATCAGTGGGGAGATGTACAAATGAGATTAGGGCGAGAAGAGGCGATTACTCATATTATTAATTTGAACAAACCATAAACATTTTTTCATTATAAAATCGTCGGAAATACGCATTTTCAAAATAATTAATTGTATTATAGCCTTCTTTGTTGCAACCCATCGAATTCAACATCCCTTGTCGTAGACTCAGAAACAATTAATTGCTTTTCTTCAATCAACACTCTACTAATTATGAGTACCATTATCCACTGTTTAGAATGTCGAGACTTGTTAACTCAAGTTAGGGCCTTGAAATTCTTGGTACCAGTCTAAATAATTTTTGTCTGTTTTAGGAAATTAGAACTCGAATATTATCATTTAGATTTTTTTTATTATTATTATTTTTTAATTAAAACAAAATAACTTTGTATACATCACTTTATAAAGTGATGTATACAAAGTTATTTTGTTTTAATTAAAATACATAATGACATCACAAAGTGAAAACCTTCTAGAAGAATTCTTCTTCTTCGAAAAAATCATTTAGATTGTCTAAAATCGTGGACTACTACAACTTTATCCGGCTTTGACTTGAATGTTCTTTCAAATGTATATTTTGTCCTATTTTTGTCATTGCTTCATTTTTGTGTTGTTATTTTTTGGTAGCTCTTGTTTATTTCATTTCGTGTTATGTATTCTGTGTAATTGAATAATGATCCGTAAATAAAAATAAAATAATACAAAACAAATAAAATAAGAATGAAGCAAAGAGAAAGGATGGAGGAGTACAGAATGACCTTTCATCTTCTCTGCTACTCCTGCGGAGAGAATAACTTATGGTTATTTAAGAGTTAAATGTAAGAGAAGAATATTACCTACTTATTAAAATAGTTACTTACAACATGATAGCAAAAACAGGATGATTGATGCGGTGTCATATTAAGATGAATGGTCTCTCTGACGTCAGTATTTTTCTAACTTTCACAATTATATGAAAAATAAAAACTACGTAATAGATCTAGTCATATAATATAATTTAATGTGCATAAGTTTATGACATAAATTATTCCTTTATACTCCCTTTCATCTTATTAAAAGAGCGTAATATACTATAAATATTCAGGTTTACATAAATAATTTAAAGAAAATACCCATCAGTGAGAATGCTGAGGAAACCAAAGTAGACAGGGAAACCTCCCTGTATAAAAAGGAATCCGGAAGGGGATGTTTTTAAAGCAGAACAGGGTGGTTATTTCAAAACCAAAGCTGCCTAATAAAAACATTAAATAAAAGTGAACAATGCTACGTTACATTACTTTACAATGCATTCCACAAGCAAGAATTTTTTTTTCATAGAATTTATAACAGATTTATTTTAGCCCACAGACTGTTTTTTTTTTTGTAAGGATCTATTATTTATATTTGCACTTACTCCTTACTTTCAAATTTCCACTGGAGAAAGACCAACATTCAGAATCAAAACATAGCTTGAAATGACTTTAGCCATGTACTTCTCAACCTTCCTCCTCCTCATCTCCTTGTCTTTCCACCCTTCAGCCTCACAACATACCCGGTTGGGGATGCTATAGTCTCACTGGCTCTGAACAGTTAGCACTATGGCACGATATTCACACTTTACACTCTTTAGCATCTGTGCTACAGCATGCAAATGAAAATAGGATAAAACCTTATCTTCTCATTAGTCTACCTGCGTAAACATAGCTGAAGAAATGTCGAAGATATTTTTCGACTGACGGATTTTAACATAATAATTAGAGACTTAAGGCAATGCAGTGTGAAGTAATGAAAAATCATGAGTTTTTGGTTCGAAAATTTGATGGCCTAGAAATATCCTAAATGATTTAATTAAATACTCCGAGTAGAACACACCGTGGCCGATTTTTTGGTGAGTCGTTTTATAAGCCTAGAAAAAATAATGTATCAGAAGTAAAAAAAAAAATTGCGAAATGTGCTACTTACAAACCCTTTTTGGATATCATCATATTGTTAATTAAGTTTTTTAGAATATGAACAAAAAACATTTTAATATGTATCCCTGAGCTTTACAAAATAAAATAAAACACGCATTTTGGTATTGTTCTTTTTTTTGGGGGAATTTCCACCTTTTCTCCACCTGCATAAGAAATGCGTGTTTTGATTCGAATTTTATGAAGTGGGTAGCCTTAATTTGAAAAATATGCATTAGCAGACGACATTATCAAAGTACTGATAAAAAAGAGCCTTTTACCCATTTGTGTAGCCTTGATGTTGGCGACACTCGTAGACTCTTGGAAAATAAGCTAACAATTCTATCAATTTAGTTATACCATCCTAATCCCAACACTCTCGGAAAAATGACAAAAAAATTTCTAATTTAGTAACTTACTGGTATAAATTAATAATAACACAAGTTAATTTTTTATTTAGTTAATATATTCTTTTTACAAATAATTTCATTAAGGGGAACGGCTGCGCGGCCTGTTTCATACAAAACTGAATTTTGGATTTGAGACCTAAATTCTCACCCAAACCGAATGATTTTTTTTAATCAAAAGGTACAGCAAATATCTAGTATGGGTTAGAAGTATTTAATTTATTTATGTTTTAAATTATGAAATATAGGCCATTAAAGAAATAAAAAAAAAATTATTGGGGGAATTACCCTTAAATAATAAACCATAATATAAATTGTTGTTTGCTTTATGGTACAGCAGAAAAATACAAATCAGTCATATAAAATTAGTTAATATAATAATAAATGAAGCATAAATAATTAAAGAAAAGAAAACACAAGGTTTGTGGAAAAAGAAAAAGACTGAAAATCCAAATATCATGCCATAAGAAATAATATTACAAATATTATTACTTTTAAATTTTTAAGACATCTTCATTAACTTAAAAAAAACAGTTTTATAGAGATACGCCTCCGTTTATGAGCTGTAAATTAGAATTTTATGCGATTGCCATGCAAATATGGAAATTGATTAATAGTGGATGTTTATTCCGAAGTATCGAGAAAAACGCCAGCGTTGTGCTAATTCTGCCCCACTTCTTGGAAAAAGCGTTCGCCTGGTTCCCAAGCTGGCCCAACGTCTTGAAATTTATCATTGAGCCACTTGCAAAAATCATGCTTAAATATTATACTCGTATATTATAAAAGTGTTTAATTTTTTTTTAAGAGTTCTTTGTGCTTCTAATCCTCATAAATGTTTATTTACCGCTAGGACTGGAACTTCCTCCCTATGTCCACATGGCCAGCTGGCCAGCAACACAGTACCCAGAGCAGTACAGCAGTAGAGGTAATTCCAAACCTAACCAGTCGGTTGCCGACTAACGAATGTTCGCTTGTGATCCACCGGATGCGTGGGTCAAAGGCTTTGTTTCATCCCCCGGACCACAAAGGGACGTATTAAATATTTATAGTATCGGGGTGTGGCGGGGAAGCCTTGGCCTGGCTGCCACACAGTAACGATGATTAAATATAGCGCCGGATGTGCGCCAGAAAGTCAGGTCACTCGAGCCCTCTGGACTCATAATATGTTTCACATTAAGTGGCTTGTTTTTCAGATGTAACCTCCCAGTTAATTATTTAAGTTGCTCTTTAATTTGTTAATTCCTTCTTTCCCATGATATGGACACATAAAGAGGCTGTGTGGCACATGGTTCCATGACAAAACAAAACAGTGACAAAACAGAACGATGATAAAACAGAACAGGGATAAAACAGAACAACTATAAAACAGTTTGCACAGCGCATTTGAAGTGATTTTTTCATAAATAATTCCAATTTGTCCAATTTAATCCAATTATTATTATTATTATTACTAACAGTGACAAAGCAGAACCGTTATAAAACAAAACGGAGACAGAACAGAACAATGATAAAACAGAACGGTGACAAAACAAAACAGTGTTAAAACAAAACTGAGACAAAGCAAAACACTGATATAGCAGAATAGTGACAAAACTGAACACCGGTAAAGCAGATCAGTGACAAAATAGAACATTTATAAAACAGAACAGTGACAAAACAGAATGGTGACAAAACAATACAGTGATAAAACAGAACGGTGACAAAACAGAACAGAACAGTAACATAACAGATCAATTATAAAAGAAAACATCGATAAGTGACAAAACGGAACATTTAATTACAACAACATGGGTCTCTTCAAAACCCAGGTTAACTCCTTCATATCCTCTAAAAGACCCTCCACACAGCATCCCCAAAGATGATATAGGCCTTGGGGAAATTATTTCTCTCGTACGTTACGTGGAGTTATTGTAAAAAAAAAATATTTAAAAAATATTAAAGAAAAGTGAGGAAAAAAAAACCCAACCTAAACCATTGTTATTCAGTTTCTGTTTTACCCGGTTACCTTGGCAGACATAGGATTATCTGTTGCCTAATCGCCGTGTACTTTCAATACATGTTTTTGAATGCTTCATAGTTTTTCGGTTTTTACTTTGAGAAAGGCGAAATTCGTAACATTGTTTTGAGAAAAATAAAATTCTACAAAGTTTTGGTGAATTGTGTCAAGAATGCCGAAATTTTGTGTATTATTTGTATTTGCTTCAGTTAAATCAATAATTTTACAAAATTGTTAACTTTTGTTCTTGCGATTCAAATGTCAGTAAATAAATCATACCGTATTATCAATTCACCAAACCGATAAAATTATCATGGTGTTAAAAATATATTTAGTAAGCACCTTCGAGGTGACATTCTTTACTAAATGGCGCTATAAAAATAGACCAATAATATTGTAAACATAAACAAAAATTAATTAAAGTAGTTAAGTAATAAATCTAAAATGTTAATAAAAAAAACTATTTTAGGACATTGAAAAACAAATTCATATTCCGAATTAAAAATAAATTATTTTTATCATTAATATTAAAATAAAAATAAATTCAAGAGTTAGATATTTAAAAAAATATATTTAATTATTTTAAAATATCTTTTCACTATTAACGCATTTTCTGGTTTCTAAAATTTCAAATTTGTCTAATTGTACATTTATAATTTGTCTATTCTTACATTATTGTGTTCTATGTTTTTCATTTGTCTATACTTGACATTATTATTTTTTAGTATTCTATATATTCCTGACGAAGAAAACATCGCTTTCGAAACATGTTGATATGTGTATAAGTGATGAATACAAAGTAATTTTTAATTTTATTTATTCATCAATTAATTTAATTTAGGGATAATCTTTCAGGGTAGTAGCCACATCATTTGCATCCATCGCTCGTTGCGTGGAGAGCTGAGCCACTCGGATGCAGCCACGACACTGTCGTTGGTTGACTTCCGTGTCCTGCCCCAGAAGCTGGCTAGTTGGTGGCGAAGTAAGGTGGGGAATGAGTGAATCCTCCCTTGAGTGAACATCGTAGAGGCACTGCAGAATCTTGGAAGGTGCAGAAGTTGCTTGTATGCGTTGTTGTAGCACACCCTCCGCTTGTCCCATTGCTTATTGTGTATTGTGTACATAGGTCAAATGTGTACAAGGCAGTGCAGTATATCTTAAAAAGCAGTTTCCTGATATTGTCGCTACAGTGGTAGAACCACCTTGAGAGCATTCCGGCGCGTATATTAATGGCTCTTCTTTGTCATTCCATATCCTCCATATTGTTCAAGTCTTCTGTAAGGATATCTTCCAGGTATTTGACCTGCGAGGCTACCAGCAGTATATTTCCTTCTAGCCAGATTGGTGGGATATTTAGTGGCTGCTTCTTGTGTCTAAATACAACGATAACTGATAATAATAAATTTCACCCCTGTTTCGATGTCATCTTGATTTTAGTCCGAGAAAAACATTTTGGAGGTTATCTATCAATTGAGAGCACATTTTTTTTATCAATTATCTCGACTTGAAAGTTTTTTAGATAAATTTCTATATCTGATAACATCATAAGTTAAAAAATATATAATAAAGAAAGAAAGACAAACATTCCCGGGCTACGAATAACCTGACAATATTTAAAAATCTCCTACTACCATCACAGTAAGCGGAAGATGATGCTTGTATTATGATGGAGGACTTAGCCAGCCGAGGAATTGAATTCAGGCCTGGGTGGGACCCTGAAGCGATGCCAACTCAATCACTGACCGATCAAATGAAATAGATATCACTTAATCTCTGTTTTTTGAACATTTTTAACTACACCAATAGCTTAAATAAAATACTTCAATAAGTTTCGCACGATGTTTAATACCCACGTTTAATTTTTTTTTTGCTCTTAAAGAGGATAAAACAATTTCCCAAAACAAAGTTAATGTGTTTTTTCACAAATATTTGCGGTGTGTTCCAGGGTGGTAAATTCTCTCAGTATTGCTCTGGTGAAAAATTACCTTTCATAATGTACACTCATAATCATTCATTTCATTTCCGGCAACCCGGGCGTTTATTGACATAAAATTTAAACATTTACATGTACTTTACCCGTCTCACTAGACGATGTCTGTTCTGATAATGTACATACATTAATGTATTTTACATATATTAATGTACACTTCTCTTCCATGCACGAGCAAATGCTTTTAATAGAAGGGTAGTGTTAAAATATGATATATAAAATGTTAACTATATTATGAACATAGATGTATGTACCCATATGTTTCATTAATAGAAAATAATAATTATTAATAACAATACTTTTGTATGGAGGTATCACTAGTTATCCATTATAATTAATTGAAACAATCAAACATTGTTTTAACTGCTTTTTTTTATTTTTAACGCCTACCATTCCATATGCCTGCTGTTTCATCGTGTAATTCCCTATATTTTAAGTTAAATCAGTAACTAACTAACTAACCATCACGCCGTTTCCCCGCAGGGGTAGGCAGAGAGGACGGATCGCTAAACAACTCGATCTTGGCATACACTTCTTGCTTCATTCACTTTCATACAGCGTCTCATACATTCTCTTGTTATTCTGACTTCTGACGTGGCCCGACTCAAGTATTTGATTCACTTGATCGTGCCACGTCTTCCTTGGACGTCCCCGGCTTCTTTTTCCATTCACATTCGCGTCTTATATTCTCCTTACACTCCTTTCTTCATTCATTAGCTCTACATGCCCAAACCATCTAAGCGTCCCTTTCTTAATCTTGCTCACTACGCTTACATCAGCCTTGCATTTTTTACGAATCTCAACATTTTTCACACGATCATACATGGTTTTACCACACATTCGTCTCAGAGATCTCATTTCTACAGCATTCAGTCTACTTTCATCCTTCCTCTGCCAGTTCCATGCCTCACTGCCATACATCAGAGTTGGTATCAGCACTTCATTGTGGACTGCTAGCTTCGCTTCGTTTTGAGTTATTGTCATTAATAACCAATTTAGTTAATAATGGTAATGTGTATGCCCCAAATTACACAATTAAGAACTCTTATGAACTTATCAATTCTTTGAAAGACTTAGTCCTTCCCAGTAACGCTAAACTTGTGTCCTTTGATCTTGTAAATTTATTCCCCAATGTGCCAATTCCAGAAAGTAAAACAATTATTTCCAGATTATTGAAGGATTCTAAATTGCCTACGGATCTTTCTAATGCTCTCACTCATTTATTTAATTTACTTTTAAATCAAAATTACTTTCAGTGTAATGCCGTCATATATTAATAAAAATAAGGACTACCAATGGGAGTCATCTAATTGCTGATATATTTATGAATTATTTGGAAACCACTGTTTTAAATATGATATCCTGTCTTTTAAAAAAATATATATATAAAGAGATATGTGGACGACATTTTTTGCATTTGAATGGGATCTTAACGTCAACTCAACACCTTTCTTAACCTTTTAAATTCCTTTCATAATCAAAATCATAAATGAAATGGACAATGCCGCTTTAAACTTTTTGGATTTAACTTTATCTATAATAAATAATAAAAATGATTTTAATATGTACCGCAAACCCACCTATACCGACACAACAATTCATTAGACCTCTAATCACCCTGTCTCACAAAAGCATTAGGCCTTCCATTCCATGATACATCGCCTAATAAATGTCCCAATGTCTAATAATAAATTTCTTTCTGAACTTTTAATAATAAATATAACGGATATGAGCCATATTTTATTAATAAATTAATAAAAATTTTAATAAAAAATCAAAAAATTAGTATTCATACAATCCAAACAATAATAATGATATTAAACAATGAAGCAAAAATTTTATACATTAATAATTTTTCAGTTCAATGGTCCAAAAATGTCCCTTCTAATATTAAACCGGCTTTTTATACAAGAAATGAAATTGGAATTTTTTTGAGGAACACCAAAGATAAAGACCATAAATTGATTCACTCCTGTATATATAAAAATATTTTTTAACGACTGTTCCTTATTTTATATCGGAAAAACAAGCCATAATTTCGATATTAGAATGAAAGAACAGAAGATGTCTTAAAAAATTTTTTTTTTCTGAAAACGCTAATCACGAATTTTTTAAATATGGTTAGCAATTTCGAATATATAAAATACAGTTTTAATAAAAATACGGAGAACAATATTCTTCTCATTAATAGTAAAGGTAAACGATTAGATAATTTAGAAGTCTTGAAAATCAACATACGAGTATCCCTAATAATGAGTCTATTATTAATAATCAAAAAAACGTATCTTATAGCCCCATTTTAAATATGTTTCCTTTCACCCCTCCCTCAATCTCTATCTCTTCCCCCATTCTTTACTGATCCCTAGTCACGCCCCCACCCCAATGTGACACCTAAAATATATGTTCTGACATAATTTTGTATTATTGTTTAGTATATATTTTACCCTGATGATTGAACGGTTGTTCCGAAACCGGTCAGCGTTAAAAATAAAAGTGATTAAAACAAATTTTGATTGTTTCATTTAATAATAATACCGGTAATCGAAACGTTGCTTGAAATGACTTTAGCCGTGTTTGGTGACTAAATCTGAATAGCAAGGCTCCTACTTTACAACCCTCAACTTACCCATCTCTTTCCCTTCTGCACTTCCTTCAGCCTCACAACATGACCCCATTCGGGATACCATAGTCATTTGCTCCGGATAGTTGGAACGTTATATTCACATAAAATAGAAAATCTCTAAACCATCAGTAAAACTGTATCGGTTTCGACAGAACCTACTTTAGTGCAATATTTTTTTTCTGCCTTTAAGATGAAGCTTTGATTTTCTAAGAGTTTTCAAAAATTGTTTACTTACCCCTTTTCCGAACAAGGTCAAAATACCAAAGAAATCAATTTTAACAAAAGCCTTTTTCCAAGAATTTAAAGTATTTTGCGAATTTAATAAATAAGCCCTTAACTTATTAGCTTATTACTAATAAGTTATATTTACCGCTGATTTTTAATTTTAATCACGGTATTTCAGTCGAAGTTTGCTCGACAGTCGAGGCTTTTACGTAATAAATAACTCACCCCGAATTATAAAAACTTATTCCGTATTTAATGGTGTAATTTATTTCTACTGGTATTTATTTATAAATATATTGTATACTGTTTTTCAGAATTGAACAGAAGTCTTTCACCAGGGCAATACTGAGATTATATACCGGTCTTAATAATAACAAAACCAATCATATTGGTTAGATATAAGCTTTTCTTGTAATTAAAAAACACCAAAAATGTATATTATAAATGAACTAGCTGATGTGTACCCGACCTTACTCGGGATTTTTTTTTTTTAATAATGTTATGAAGTTGTGAATTCTTGGTTGTTATTAGGCTGCCATAATTGATTAGGTACCTACTCGTGTTTTCCATTTTGAAAATATTCTATCCAAAAAAACCTTCTTCCTTTGAAAATGCAATCTGTGGCTAACCAGAGTGTTATATCGATGGGTTAACCTAAATAAAACATGGCGGGCTCAATGTTTTTCATAGTAATTTTAAAACGTTATAGCAACAGTTTCACATATTGGATTTCATTCAAACTACTTTTTAAACCTTCCCGGCACTAATAAAAAGAAACTGCTATTTTCAACGAAACCGGTCAAGTAATTTTCGAGAAAATCGAGGAGAAACAAACAAACAAACTTACATTGATTTTAATATATCATTTGTATATATAAGAATAAGCTCTTCCATGCATTTTATAATGACTTGTGTGGATGGATGTTTCTATTAAGACTACGATAATTTTGCTAAAAAAATAGAAACTTATAATTTTCTTTAATAATAAAACAGTGGACCGGTCAGTGGCTGAGTTGGCATCGCGTTTGGGTCTCACCCAGGCGTCGTGAATTCAATTCCTCGGCTGGCTAAGTCCTCCATTACGACACAAGCAACATCTTCCGGTTACTGTGATGGTAGTAGGAGATTTTCAAATATTGTCAGGTTATTTGTAACCAGGGAATATTGGTCTTTCTTTAAAAAAAAAAAAAGTTATTCCGTTTTTTAGCTCGTGGCATTACTAAATTAAAGTGTCCGGCTGACGATTTCTTTATTTATTTTAATTAACTCTCACACCATTTTTTTAAATATGACAACATATTGATATTTTATAACATCGATCTCATTGTAGCCAAAAAATATTAATTTCAAAACAAAACAATTGGTATTTTTTCTGTATTCTATGGTATATGGAAACCTATACGTATAGTTTAATTACATTATATTTCCTTCAATTATTTAGGCAATGATGGCACGCATTTTATCACGTGAATGATACAGTTTACACACGTACCTATTATTTATCAATGTGTTGTTATTATGAACTTATATTGTTAATCGAATTAATATATATATAAAAACTAAGTTACTTTTACTGTCTCGGACCCTGAGGTAGTTAAATGAAACCATGACAATAAATACAGAGTCCGCTCTCCGTATTTGAATTTTGACAGGTGAATTTTTCAGGTGTCAAAGTGAACCGACTTAGCAGCATAATGGTCAGGGTGTAATGCTAACAAAACACAAAACAGCTTTACAGACTTTATGAACTGCACGCCACTGCTCAAGAGCGCTGTGAGAGTAATGTAATGTTAATAATGTATATAATACGTTAAGAATATTAAAATAAAATATTTAAATAGAATATGTATATGAATAAAATATGTATGTGAATGGAATATGTTAAGTTTGTGAAAGGACCTCTGTAGAAATAAATACCACTGAATGGAGTTAGTAAATCATTATTTTTAAGTATTATTATTTTAAAGTGCACTTGAAGTGAAATAACACAAAACTGCGCTATATAAATGCTTTGTTATTATTATCTCTTCCTTTGGTTTCCGGTGTTGCTTTGGAGACCAAAAAGGCGCTTCGATTTTTTTCTTCAACCCATTAATTTTCCTAAATAAAGCCTTGTACTAATCTTAGAAGATGGCCAAAAGAGGAACTAACAAACAAACCATTTTTTTTTAAATTCAGATGTTTATTTTTTATATTCACAAAATCAACACTAGCGACCCTCGATACAGAGATAAGCATGTCGATCTGTACTTCGGCACGTACGAAATAAAAGCAAATATTTACTTAACAACGATCGGCGGTAATGATTTATCCATTATTACTTATTACTATTACTTACCAAAAAGCACACAAGTTATGTCCCAAACCCTCTATAAATCATGCTAGATGGGCTATCTCCATGGCACAATATATCACAGGAGGCAATATGAATTTATTGAGACTGTGTTTTTTCAACGTAGAAGATTTCAGTTAATTTAAAACCCACAGGGATACTTGGATGCCTGGCTCACATTATTACATCGAATTGCAGACAATGGAGGAGTATTTACGATGATGAAGTGGGTGAAAGAAGATGTCGAGTATATTTAAAACTTTGTTAAAACGTGTGAAACATTTTTTTCTGTAATCAAAGGCGCGGCCTAATAAGGGTGTAACCTCTTTCTATTTTTGAAATCAAAAATGAAACACTGCCCTTAATTCACCAATTAAAGTGACGAATATTGGCAAGATTTTTTTCAGCGTTTCCTTGCCAGCGCTGTTAACTAATTTGACCTGTCTCTAAATATTTTAATATCTCTAGAAATATACTAAAAACGGAGTTCATATATTAAGTATTTATAAAAAACAACAGAAAAAAAAAACTGTTTGAAAAATCGGAGTACGGGATTTCACTCACCGTGCCACGATGCGCGGTCTTCAGTAGCACCCGGCGTTCTGCCTGCTGTAATGGACGTATCATGCGTTTTATGCTTGAACGTGTTTTTTCCTCTTTTTTAGCCCTTACACAATATTTTAGTTACGTACATATGTACTATTAATAAAATGATTATCAGAAGTAATAAATGAAAACTGATCATTTTTATCCAACTTAAGGGGAAAGGCTGCGGTGCCTGTTTCATACAAAACTGAATTTTGGATTTGAGGTCAAAATACCCATCCAAACTGAATGATCTATTTTTTTTAATTAAAAGTTTAGTAAATGCCTACTACGGATGAGAAGTATTTTATTTATTTTTGTTTTATCTTATGAAATATCGGTCATTAAAGGAATTGATTTTTTGGGATTTTAGAGGCATCTTTAACAATTATTTTGAGGCTAACGGTGATATAAAAAAAAGTTTTAACCCATCTGCTTTGAAAATATAACAAAATATTAATTTTATTTTATTTTTAATATATTAAAATAAGCATTATGGTGGAATTAAATTAAAAACGACCAATTTACGGTGGAACACAAATTTTCCATACAGAATTTAAAATATCGACCCGAAAAACCCTTTTTTTTAATGTTTTATAGTTTTTATATTTTTATCTATGTAATCATACTTACATAGCTAATTTAATATATTTTTTAAATATGTTTTGTCGTATAGTTATGTTAAATGACCTCGATGGCAAAGCATCGGTAAAGTTCTTAGTGAAACTGATGTAATATATTTATGTCTCTACTTATATATAAAATATGACGTAATTTGTTATTTTTTGTTTTTGTTACGTGTATTTTAAAATACTGTATATTATTAAATAATTTTAAAAAAATTTAAAAGCAATAAGAAAAGGTGTAGTGTGGGGAAAACAATGTTCTAGAGTCGAAAATATGTTTATCGCCCTGGAAGGAGAACTCCACCCACGTTAATTATAACGGCTTTAGTTTTTTTTAATAAAAATATTATTTAATTTGATTACAATTAATTTTCTAAAACAAATTCAATGGAGTTCTACGAATCAAACGCAAAAACAATTAATAATCTTTAATTTTATTTCGTGGCCAATCTCCACTCCTTTCCCTCTCCATTTTTTCCGCTTGATCACTTTGATCTGTTGTTTATACTAGCCTAATCAAATTAGAGAGAACAGTTAAGTACTCGACAGTTGTTAATACTAATGTGATATTTCATCAAAAAAAATATTGATTTATGCGTATTGTACGTATTTTAATTTATTTTAAATATTAACTATATGAGAGATATTTTATTGATACTCTTAACATGCAGTCTCGAAGCCAGTAGTCCACAATGGAGTGTTGATACCAACCCTGATGTATGGCAGTGAGACATGGAACTGGCAGAGAAAGGATGAAATTAAACTGAATGCTGTAGAAATGAGATCTATGAGACGAATGTTTGGTAAAACCATGTATGATCGTGTGAAAAATGTTGAGATTCGTAAATAATGCAAGGCCGATGTAAGCGTAGTGAGCAAGATCAAGAAAGGGATGCTTAGATGGTTTGGGCATGTAGAGCGAATGAACCAAGAGAGGAGTGTGAGGAGAATATATGACGCGAATGTGAATGGAAGAAGATGCCGGGGACGTCCGAGGAAGACATAGCACGATCAAGGGAATCAAATACTTGAGTCGGACCATGTCAGAAGTCGGAATTACAGAAGAGAATGTATGAGACGTTGTATGAAAGTGAATGAACCAAGAAGTTTATGCCAAGATCCAGTTGTTTGGAGGTCCGTCCTCTCTGCCGACCCCTGCGGAGAAACGGCGTGATGGTTAGTTAGTTAGTTAGTTAGTCTCTAAACTCTAGAAAAAATATAAAACATACCAAGGTTTATTCAAAGTAAAATGTCGTATATATATGTTTATGTATTTTTACAAATCAACAACATCTGTTTTTCATTCGGCGCGTTATCGACGTCGATTCGTTCAATCTTGAATCTGATTACAAAAGTTTAGTATTGCCTGAGAACAATATCTAGAGGTCCCTACTTCCTCTTTCTTACTGCCTTCTTCCTACTTGTTCTTCTTAAATAAAGTAGCTGGTGTTGCAGAAAATCCGATATGGTTATTGTTTTCTTTGGAACTTGGCATCGTTATGGAAAATTGATTGGATATCCGAGAAATTCGAAGGACGCGAAGAAAAACATTTGTTCTTTTCGTCGCGTCTCCGTGCATTTCGACGACAGAATAACTAGAAATGAGATAATTAGTATAATGTTACTAGATTCAAGGTATTACGCACCTATGCTTAATAAATAGAGACAAGTATTTGTCAACTTTGCAATATATGTCATAATTGAGAGAAAAAATGTGTAAAATTCCAAAATGCTTCTAGGACGAATAATTTTTTTTATTGAAAAGTCTACGATGCATTTCCTTGCGTTGTATTCCCAGGAGTTGAGAAACTCGTTGTGGGATCACATGCAGTAGAGTTTTTTTCAAATAATATTTCACAATACATAACATTTATAATGCGTAATTAACATTCACAATACAGCATTTACAATACATAATTATTCATGTTCTTATTAATGTTGTATACTAAAAATATTCTGGATGAAGACAGATTTTTGTTTTGTACTCGTACACACACATTAGCCGTAATTTATCGTTGCATTTAAGTATTTTTTTTGTTAAGAGTTTTATATATTATACTCGTATATTTATTTCCAATGAATGTGGTGTAATAAGATTGTATTTAATTTTTATGTTCGCTTTTCATTTTTTTTATATATGAATACCACACAGAGTCCCAAACTGCTCCCAACCGTCTGGAGCCAGTGAAAGGAGAAGGGGAAGAGGAAGGTCGGGAAAAGGAGAAATACCTGGCTATTCAGATCTGGTCATCAAACACGGCTAAAAGCCATTTCAAGCAACGTTTCAATTCTGAATAGTGGTCTTTCACCAGGGCGATACTGAGAGTATCTTCCACTCCGGAACGTGCCCAAATATACTGTACATTATTTTTAAATGAATTAATTGTGAAACAACACAAATTAATTAAATAAAAATTACTTGCCGAATTAGAACCCGCGACCTTCGGATTCGTACTCGAGAGCCTTACCCCTCGACCATGGAGGCCATGAAATCTCGTAAGTAAATTTATTTTTTTTTATCAGTAATTCTATTTTAAGTACCGAAACCGACCGTTACATATTGAGGATACGAACCCGCTCAATTTAAAAAAAAATCTGCTGAATTACTTGAAAAATTAAAAAATAAAACATATTTTTGGTGCTATTATTTATTGTCTTGTAATAAATACAAATTACCATTTCTTTAATTACCAGGTCATATTAATATTGAAAAAGAACGCTGATATTTTTTAATCTCCAATTTTATATATTTTATCCTCCGCACTCATTAGATGGTAAAAAACAAATATTCGAATAAGATTTCAAGAAATATATTTTTTAATTGATAAACTAAAGTTCTTAAAAACTTAAGACAAGATTTTTGTGCATAGCGCAAAGGGTAACAATTATTATTTTTATAAACAATAATTATTAATCTAAAACACTCATCCAAATTGAAAAACCTTCCGAGCAAAGATAAATGTCGCCGGCAGGACTCGAACCCGCACCCTTCTAATGTCCGGTTAGATGCTCTACCGTTGAGCTACGTCGGCTTATCGCAAACCCGCCAAGTTAATCAATATATACTAGTGTTCCATTCAATAATTACTGTTTTTATTATATTTTCACCTGTAAACAACCAACTTTATAAATATATTTTTATTCGAAATTAAGCATCGCTAGCTTATTACAGATGGTTTAATTATTTAGTAGTTACCAGTTCCCACAAATACACGCAGAGCAAAGCCGTTTAATGTATTCAAAACTCCACGCCCCGCGGTTTGAATACGTACTCCAAATATAATCATTACGGTCTACCTGTGTGTGTACGTTTACGAAATACAAGAGGTAGAAACGAAAATTCTTATTTTTAATCGCACGGAAGTAAATTAAGATCACAAAGGCACAAAGTCCATGAAAAAACTGCCACAGATCGCCATCTTTATTAGAGCTGCTTCAATTATAATATGCATCCCGATAAAAATCGGGCGGCTCATTATTTCGCGGTAATCCTGAATATAAATTAGGTTTTCAAAGGGCCATTCTGCCGCCCGGGACAAAAAGGGCGGCATCTCGTCAAAGCTTCAACAAGACAAATACCCCCGTGAATAGATTGATTTCGATAATCCAAGAGTACACGTGTTTCATGTAAGATGCTAATTGAATCGGACAGTTTTAAAACAGCCGAACTCACTAAAATCACTAAAATATGTATTATTTTTATAAACAATAATTATTAATCTAAAACACTCATCCAAATTGAAAAAACCTTCCGAGCAAAGATAAATGTCGCCGGCAGGACTCGAACCCGCACCCTTCTAATGTCCGGTTAGATGCTCTACTGTTGAGCTACGTCGGCTTATCGCAAACCCGCCAAGTTAATCAATATATACTAGTGTTCCATTCAATAATTACTGTTTTTTTTTATTATATTTTTCACCTGTAAACAACCAACTTTATAAGTATGAGAGAGGCTTGTAACGGCTAAATCCCTCAAATAGATGGCGTCGAGACAAATTATGTCTACATTTTATTGGTGAAAATTGCTTTGACTTGTCAAATATTTATTATTGGTTGTTTACAGGTGAAAATATAATAAAAACAGTAATTATTGAATGGAACACTAGTATATATTGATTAACTTGGCGGGTTTGCGATAAACCGACGTAGCTCAACGGTAGAGCATCTAACCGGACATTAGAAGGGTGCGGGTTCGAGTCCTCCCGGCGACATTTATCTTTGCTCGGAAGGTTTTTTCAATTTGGATGAGTGTTTTAGATTAATAATTATTGTTTATAAAAATAATAATTGTTACCCTTTGCGCTATGCACAAAAATCTTGTCTTAAGTTTTTAAGAACTTTAGTTTATCAATTACTAAAATATGTATTCAGATTAAAACTCTACTTTTCTCCTTACAAGCCACCCTGCCTTTAACGTAAATTAAACAAGACATTCATCGCCACATTTGTATCTGATTTACATTTGATTATTTATACCCCTAGTTTGTTCTAAATTATCATATAATATTATAAAATGTTCATATAAGTGAGTCTTCTGCTTGAGAAAATTTCAAGTCATAGTTTTAATATGCGTTCATATAATATATCTGTTATATTCTAATTATATTGGGTTATATAAGTTAGTTTAAAGGAACTTGAGGTGAACCCTCACATATCTGCACTACAGAAATGAACTATTTTTAATATTATTAAAAAAATGATTCCTCGCTTTTCTAGAAAGAAACTTCATAAGAACGATATTATGTAATGTATGTTTTTTTTTCAGCATATAATCTCGTAATGTCTTCTTCTTAAGTCCCTTCCTCTTTGCTAAGGATCCTGACCCACACTTCAATCTCCCTCGTGTACAAGGCTCCTCCACTCCTTGCGATCCTGCGCTGCGGGAAGAGCTGTGGACACCGATGTGAGATGTGAGATTTGATCACTCCAAGTATCGTAGACCTTCCTCTACGTCACCTGTCTTCCACTTTGCCAGTGACTATGAGCTTCTCCAGGTAGGAGTTCTCGGTTTCTCGAGCGACATGTCCAAAAAATCTGAGTATACGCTGTAGGCAGACACTTGACATCCTATTGTGGATGCCGAGTTCTTCCAGAATTGACGTATTTGTACGCCTGGCTGTTCATGGAATCCTGAGCATTTTTCTCCAGCACCACATTTTCCTCCAGGCTCTGAATGTCCATGTTTCCATGCCGTAAAGGAATATTCGACAATCAGCGCCCAGACGATTCTCATCTTGGTGGTTTTCGTTATGCCTCTGTCAATCCATATCTGTTGCAACTTGCTTATGGCGTCTTTTACATCTCGTAATGTATTGAAGCCTTAACTAAGTTTTTACCAAGTTTAGAATAGAACTTCATTTTTTTTAAAGTTTGCATATAGATTTCACTACAACATGAAGATTATTGTAGATGGGACAATAATCATTATCAAGAAAACTTCCAGTGAGAATTTGTATCAGCATCCGTGTTTGTATTTGTACATGTATTCGTATTTGTGGTTTTGTTTTACAATGCTATTTCAAAGTACTAAAATTAACTTAAAAAAAAGGGACAAATAGGGTTTTGCAACTAATGAACTCAATTTAACAATGCCTTCTATACGCAGCCTCTTGCTTGTTTAGGCTTTGAAATCTCTTCAATGCGAACATTTTTACAGAGCAAAGAAAGTTTTTTACTTCATAAATATATTCTTTTGATTTGAAGCTTTAGACATGAAATTCTCTATTAAGCCTCGTTTAAAATGTCCCGTGCAATTGTGAGGATGTTGGTAAACGTGTGTTCATGGGAGCATTCAAGGTAAACAACATTAAAAATATTCTTAATCTTCATAAAATTAAAATAATTCGTGAACAGAGAAAATGGGTTAAGATTAAACTTTATATATTTAACACCAAATTAATAAAAAATCCTTCGAACTAAAACTCATCAAATAAAGTTAAATACATATTTGATTAATGGATTAACCTGAAGAGTCTCCAAGTTTGTGCATAGGAGTAACAGACGAATGAATTAATTTGTGCATAGGAGTAACAAACGAAAAAAACGTCTTTTCTAAAAAGGCACAATGAAAATTTTAATCAAATAACCTAAAGAAACTAAAATAAAATCTTTTTTTGAATGGGATGAAAATCCAATAAGGACCATAGCCAATTATATTAGCATCCGATACCTCTACATAATAATATGACTCGGGGCAAAGCCAATCTTACCCTCAAACTCTCCCAAAAATATAAAATTCAGTTATAGATAAACCGACATTACAATTAAATTTTATAAATGTAGCTATTTTAAATGTGAATATCGCACAGGAGTACCAACTACCCGGAGCCCGTGGGACTATGGCATTCCCAATCGAGGCATTTCACAACATAAAGACCAACGGCAGGTGAAGAGCGAAGGATGTTAGGAAGAGAAAGGTGTAATAGGCGGAATGTTTAAATATTTATTTATTTGTATTTACTTTACAGTCAATTGTTGTAATATGTATATACTCGTACAATATTTTATTATAGTAAGAATGATGTGGGTATTGTAAATTATTATAATATATTTGAGTGATTCGTGAACACCTGACCAGGAGAACCTGTACTGTTTGCATGTTTTTAACATACTTACATAATAATATTGTGAAGTAATTAAGAAAAACAATAATATACAAATAACTATAATGTATTGTATTTTGTTTGATATGGTGTTATTAAGTAATGAAAAAAAGGTTCTTTTTTTATCCAGACTGAAGTAATATAATTGGTTATAGGTGTTGGTTTATTCTCGGTGGGTTGTTTCAATGATGTTAGCATGTGATTATATAGTTGAACTGCTTAGTACTTGAAACAGGTTTCTCCGCGGGTATTTTTCTTTTGTCTTTCATTTGTTAAAAAGCTTGTTATTATCGTTGATTGGGATTGTAGGGGAATACAGAGATTTGATTTGAATGGCATGTTTATCGTAAAGTTATCTAATTGTTATAATGTCTAATAGAATGAAAGCTTTTGATATATCTGAGAATGTTCCAAGGATTGAGCCCGCGGCGTGCGTCAATCATAAACCACCCAATAATACAGGTATATATTAAATTACTATCCTATTTATTAATATATGAGCAAGAGAAATAATATTTTTATTATTTAAACGAGTTGGGTACTTACTCATTGCATGAAAAAAATATTGTAATGAAATTGCGTTGGGTCGTGTGTTATAAATAAAAGTATATCATTAAACTTGAAATGATTTTTAAAATCATCAATCGAAGTGTAATGGTTCAGCGATCCACTCGCTTTAACTCCTACTGCTACCTTATTGTACATAACATTTTCCCCTCCACTCTTAGGTATTGGAGAGGTTGAATATGAGGTAAGAATACACGACTTAATTTCATTAGTAAAAAGCCTATAAAAATAATAATAAAATCAGTGAATCCTCCCTCAATTCGTATTACGTAATAAAATAAAACCGTCAACCCGAGAAGGAATAAAAAAACTCCCTCTGTAAACGTTTGCCTCGGGCGTGAAGGTGTTAAGACTGGCTGGCGGGCCCTTTGTCGGCCCCTTTGAAGCTCTTATTTAACTCTGGGCTCCAAGGGGTACAAACTCGGGGTGCAACACTGCGAAACTTGCTAAATACTACTGAATGATTAGGTGTGTATTTTTAATTTTAAAAGCTCCACAAATATAACATCAACGCACGTTGAAAGCTTAATTGCTACGTCGGAGTTCGCTTGTTTATAACTAATTAACTAACTAACTAACCATCACGCCGTTTCCCCGCAGGGGTAGGCAGAGAGGACGGACCGCCAAACAACTCAATCTTGGCATACACTTCTTGCTTCATTCACATTCATACATCGTCTGTTCGCTTGTTTATAAAGAGTTTTTTATACGTCGCACTTGAGTTGGTTAAAAAGTGCATTGTGTTGTAAATACCTACAGTTAGATCGTCTATTTACCATTGTACAAATAACTTTTTTTTTCATTGTACTCACTGCAGTACCCCTAAGCTAACGGGACACATACCTAACCTAATCTCGGTACATTTCATAGGTAAAGATTATAAGATCTCTCGTACTCTAAAAGGCCAATATTCCAGGCCAGCCAATTATATCATGGCCAGTTATTATAATAATACCTAAACCTTTTGATTAGAGACCTGAAAATTTTGCATTGGCTGTAACGCGAATTTCGCCATTATAACGAGAATATCGCAAAATTCGTCATTAATTATTCGATTTGCTAAAATAAAAAATAAAAATAAAAACTTGCGTCCCGCCACTTTTTTGCTGCAAAATACCAAAAATAAAAATGTTATTTTCAGATCCCCAGCGATGGTTCATTGTCATCTCACTCGCGTGCTGATAGCCCACGTGGGCGCAGTGCCCCGAGTGTGGGAAACAATAATCATTTGATAGAGTTTACATGATATTTTTTTTAATTCATAATAATAACTTTCTGTACACCACTGCTTAATATATAAATATCAACATGTTTCGGAAGCGAAGGTTTCTTATCAGGATACACAGTATACTAAGAAATAATGACAAGAATATACATAATTTCGTAGTATACTGTGTATCCTGATGAAGGAAGCTTTTCTTTCATAACGTGTTGATATTTTCATATTAAACAGTGGAGTACACTAATTTATTCTTAGTATTTTTTTTAATAATGACATCACAAAGTAATTTTACTTTTATTAAGGATATGTTTCGTTTAACCGCCCTACCCATACGGACGTACGTGATACGGCCGCTATATTATCGCCCGAACGCAACAAGCCGTATCCCATACGTTTTTTTACAAAAAAAGGTATACCTGAAACCCACAAAACATTCGTATCCGTCAAGTTTGTTCCTGCGTCATCTTGTTTAGTGTTTAGAGGTCAACCGAAGCTAACGGATGCTAAGCATGCTAATGTTAGTCTCCCCCATACGAGTTATGTCACTAGTCACACGTATTGTTATTGCGAAATCTAATGAAAAAAAAAACGATGTTTTTTTACCTACTTTTTGAATAATAAGCCAAAGGACGGGCGGTTAAACTACTATTTACTATATGAGTATCGACTGTGTATATTTTGATAATGACAAGCCACAAAGCAAATACTTTTTACGAATATAAAAAGTTTCCCATTCATTTTATTGAAAATGACAATGATCATTTGACTTACTTAATAATAAAAATATTATTTAAATGATTTGTATCGCTCCGTTTTCGTGAAAAATCACCTCAAAGGCGCCTGTTCTCTGTCACATCACATCACATCACCAAACATTAAAAGCAATCCTATTATCGTTTTTTTTTATTGGTATCTCGCATTGTTGATGCTATAATAGTAGCCAGGTATTATTACAGTTAAGTGGATTTTTTTTTAGGAATCATTGTTGCTTCTTTGTGTGCTGATAACTCAATAATAAAAAATATTTTCTAGACCTTTTTTTCAAAAATTTTACCTCCCAAATCGTTTCCTAGAACAAATAATGTGCACCGCAGTATAACACCCGTCAGGTATACTCGGACATTTCAAAAGCAACGTCTTTCTAAGAAGAAAACCATAAATTACCCACAATTGAGTTGCGTGTAGTTGCGGACACCGGGCGCTGGCACCGGCGGACACCGCACAGGGACTGGGTGTGTTAGGAATCTGTAGGAATCTTCGGAATAATATAAAAGTGTCACTTGAATTGAAACAAGGCGTAGCTTTGTGACCAGAAATTCCAAAATTAGATTTATGTCGTCTATTTCTATTATTAGCTCTATATTTCTTCGTGATTTATTACTCCCCATCATAATATTATACCACTTATGATGTGCGTTATTACCATTACAAAAGCAATATGACTAATAGATCATCCATCCGTAGGTTTTATTTTTTTAATTGTTTAATTGAAAACGCATGCACAAATATTTTTATTTTTATTTTTTTAATATGAATACCGCACAAGAGTCCCAACTGCTCCCAACCGTCTGGAACCAGTGAGACTATGGCATCCACAATAGGGAAATGTTGTGAGGCTGAAGGTATTGGGGATGGGAAGGAGAAGGGGAATAGAAAGGTGGGGAAATACCTGGCTATTCAGATCTGGTCACCAAACACGGATAAATGCCATTTCAAGCAACGTTTCAATTCTGAATGGTGGTCTTTCACTAGGGCGATACTGAGAGTATCTTCCACTCTGGAACGTGTGTAAATATACTATATATATGTGTACTTTTTTTAAATTAATTGTTAAACAGCGCAAATTAATTAAATAAAATTTACTTGCGATTTGAACTCGTAACCTTCGGATTTGTAGTCGAGATCCTTACCCCTCGGCCGTAGGCCGTCAATATGTGTTATTTTAAGTATAAATAATACAAAATAATGTATAGTGCAGTTGCGATATTTTCAGTTGTAAATAGGTACTCTCAGTATCGCCCTGGTGAAAGAGCACCTTTCAAAACTGTGTTCATCTGAAGCGACCTGCCAGGTAAGTATGTTTTTCTGTATCTGTTTGTACATAATTGGTTAAGAAATATTTGTACAGCGCCCTTGAGGTGATTTTTCACAAGAACGGCGCTATACAAATCATCCAACTATTATTATTATTATTATTATTCTGAAACAAAACGTTGCTTGAAATGTATTTAGCCGTGTTCGGTGACAAGATCCGGTTTGCCAGATACGTCTCAACCTTCTACTTCCTGGTCTCCCTCCCCACTTCACTCCTATCAGATTCTCAACATACCCCAATTGGGAATGCCATAGTCACGCTGGCTTCAGGCAATTAGGACCCTTTATTGGCTCACATAAAACAAAAATTGTACTATTTTTGTGACAAAACATTACTAAACTGATTTAAACTTAAAACTCGTCTCTCTAGAAAGTCATTTATTAATTTGAATTCATTCATTCAATTATTTATTATCGTTATATTTGTATCATTAGTTCGTTTGTTTATCTCCAGTTGTTCCAGTAAATTTTATGTAAAACCCTTTATTTACGTATGTAAGATTTCTATATGTTCACCATTATAAAACAATTAAGTAAACCTGTCATCATTAAAAGCGGGTAAAACAAATTTCAAGACTAAGTACCTAACCGAATAAAAAAATTTAATTTTCACAATTATTTTCTGATATTATTCGGTTTTTACCGAAAACATTATTTATAAATTATCATTTCAAAAACAACAAAAATAAAAATTGAAAGGGGTAAAAAAATAATACAAGTAAGTCAGTGAGTAGGTGGCCTAAACACGGTTTTAAAATGAATGCAGAAATAGCTGTCAGAATAATAAAAAACTAGTAAACTAAATACTTTTTTAAGAAAGACAAATATTCTCGGGTTACGGATAACCTACCAATATTTGACTGTATGTACTACTATGTACTACCATCACAGTAAGAGGAAGATGTTGCTTGTGTCGTAATGGAGGACTTAGCGAATCGAGGAATTGAACTCACGATCCAGAAGCGATGTCATCTCAGCCACTGACCGGTATTCTTATTTACTTCAAATAAATAATAAAAATAAATGGAGTTCTACGAATTAAATATAATAACAATAAATAATTGCTTAATGTTTTGTTTAGCTAGAGTTTTAAATTATTTTAAATTATTTTTAAATTTATTTTTAAACATTTCTGGCGGCGCCATTTTCTCAAAAAATATTATTAACATTGTCTGAAAAATTCACTTCTAAGGGGATGCACTTCGTTAAATTCGAACGAAAATGGGCACTCATTATGCAGGTGGCGAAAAGGTTGAAATTATTGCTGAACACCGGCCGCGTGTTTCGATTTACACAAAAAAAAATCAATAAAATGATTTTATTTTATTTTGTAAAGCTCAGACATAGATAAAAAATGTTTTTTGATCATATTCTAAAAACCTTATTTTGGCATAATACGACAATTTTCGAAAATGAATTTGTAAGTGGGAGATTTTGCACGTTAAACATTTTTTTTTAGGTCTGACACGTTTATTTTTCTAGACTTAGACTATGTCTAGAAAAATAAACGTAAAAAAAAACTCAAAAAAATGACCAGTCAAATGAAAGGCCAGGGTGTGTTATATTTGCAATACTTAATTAAATCATCAACGATATTTCTAGGCCAATCAAATTTTCATACCAAAAACACATGATTTTGAATTACTTGCATCGCATAGCATCGAACTCATTAACAAATATTTATCTAAATCGAATGGTTTCAATACTTACCTCGTACCATATTCGTAATGCAAAATTTACCAGCTTAGTATGATAATTTCTTTTATACTCGCTTGTTCGATAATCTTCACGCTCGGTTCTGTTCAGTTGTTCTAAAGGGTGACCAATGATGTTGGTGGAGTTTGGTTGAACCAATGGACCATCTGCTCTGCCTCGCCTCATTTCGCTCTACTTTATGGACAGACCCTTCGACTTGGGGCTGTTGCAGTTAAGCTTCGATTGGCATCGATTACAAGAACCGATATGCTGCCTAAAATACAACATGTTGTTACGCTTTTATATATTTTTTTATTAATTTAACCTTGAGCTTGCTGAAAAACTTCTTGAGTATAAGAAAGTTGAATAATTCTAAACATCAATCGATGGACATAAAGACATAACGATTTCATTTAAACTTTCATTGATTTCTTCCGAAAGTCTACTAATTTATATTTATTAATGACAACCATGCAAGGCTGATGTAAGCGTAATGAGTAAGATTAAGAAAGGGACGCTTAGATGGTTTGGGCATGTGGAGCGAATGAACGAAAAAAGGAGTGTAAGAAGAGAATGTATGACGCGAATGTGAATGGAAGAAGAAGCCGGGGACGTCCGAGGAAGACATGGCACGATCAAGTGAATCAAATACTTGAGTCGAGCCATGTCAGAAGTCGGAATAATAGAAGAGAATGTATGAGACGATGTATGAAGGTGAATGAAGCAAGAAGTGTATGTCAAGATCGAGTTGTTTGGCGGTCCGTCCTCTCTGCCTACCCCTGCGGGGAAACGGCGTGATGGTTAGTTAGTTAGTTAGTTACAACCATGTACTTACGGATCCTGGAAATGTTTTTATACCGTTTCTTTTAATGTACGGTTGTGGAAAAAAAACTGATTCTTAGGAGGACTAACATTAGACTTTTTTCTAAAATAGACATGTCAAATGAGTTTTTATGCGTGATAAATAATAAATAAAAATCGTTATATACTATTGTAATAGTAGAGTGGCAGAGTGCCATGCAGTACAAAAAATCTGAAAAATTGTGCCTTCGCTAGTGAAAACGAATCATGAGAAAAAAAAAAATATATATATATATATATATAAAAAGAATGACCCGGGTGGTGTGTATTTGTTTATTTGTTTTATAAAAAAATCTACAGTTTTTTTCGAGCTTGATGAAATTTTGCACATTTGACCTACAAAACAAACTCCAAAATACTCCAAATCATTCGTTACCCTATGTTTTAAAATCATGTTGTATTATCAAATACGTAAGGAGCTTGTTTGCTCTTTTATTTAGTTTGCCACAACAAACGGCGAAAGACGATTTTTCACTATCGCCTTGGTGAAAGACCACCATTCAGAATCAGAAATAGCAATTACTCGGGTACTTTAAGACAAGTCAAGTCAGTTCGTCGAAACCTTCCTACAGAGACAATAAAGCTATTGATCAACTCCTATGTAATCTAGTGTCTTGATTACTGTAACGGCATTTATGCCACCCTTCCTAAATACCAAACAAATACACCTCAATCCGTTTTTAATGGTGCTCTCATCACCGACGTCTCTAAATATCTGTGCAAATATATTGGAATAAACTCCCCCCAGAACTAAGATTCATGACAAGTCCAACAGAATTTGACACTAAATTTAAAACTTACCTTTTCAGACTTTAATATCCTTAAATCAATATACCTGCGAGTACCACTCATATAATGGCTGTATATCTAATTACACGTATACATGTATATAATGTCATATAATTTTCTCTTGTTATTTGTACCTACTACATATTTGATTATTTATACCCTCAGTTTCTAAATTGTTATTTTATAATACCTGCTCATGAATATTGTATGTCATAGTATTCATTTGCATATTGTATATATATTATATCTGTTATTTTACAATTAGGTTAGGTTAGTTAGTGTAAAGCGCACTTGAGGTGAACCTTCACAAAACTGCGCTATAGAAATTAACTCGTATTATTATTATTATTACACGTATCGTATGCTATTAACATTATTCGGAGCCTCACACTTCAATCCGTTTCTTATCAAGGGACGAATAACATTTAGGAAGAAAAATTCTAATCAAATCCCTGTCCTGTACCACCCAACATAAAAAAAATTGCTTTTTCTTTCGTAAAATAAATACCAGAATTAAATAATATCTCTAATAACATGTGTTTTGCAATGCGTGCATAATGGTGTATAAATTTCGCTAATAAACAGTGTTTATCTCAAATAACTTGCCGGGTTGTATGGTCCTGTATGCAACTATCTACCTGCACGTAAAATTAATAACCTGTATATTTTAACGCGGCATCACGTTCATTGATTGTATATATAATTTAGTATTGCAGATCGATGAACTGGTGAATGCAATTTCTTAGAACCACAATTAGTAATAATAGATTGTCTATAGAAGTGGTGGCTCGTGAGTTTTGAGTGAGGTAGAGTGCTATGATTGAAAAACACGACGTTATTGATGTTGTTGAAGCTGAAAATGTTTTTTTTTTTCAAAATTTCAATTTTATGTATGTTGATTTAGATGGTAGGTGGGTCATTGCCCTATTTTCCAATGCTTTATGATAAGATAGAGCATTGGAAAAAATAACATTTGTAAGGCGCCCTCGAGGTGATTTTTCACAAAATCGGCGCTATGCAAATCACCCAAATATTATGATTTCTATTACTTACTTCCCAATCTTCCTCATTTCCTTCACAGCTTCACAACATACCCCAATTGGGATGACATAGTTCTACGAACGGGCATATGGGACTGTTGTACAGTATTCACAGTTTAAAAAAAATTGCATTAGCTGTGATTAGCTATCATATCTGAATAGGCAAGTTCAATATAACCTTCCCCTTTCCAATCGACCAAAACGGTGGATATCCTGTCGTTATCTTCAAAAGGTGGGTAGGTACATCTGTGACAAATTTTTACTACTAACCATCCTGGTCAAAAGACACGAAAATACATTTTTCCCCTGAAACAAAACCTTAAAAAATCATTAAGAGAGTGAAATTTCTAATCACCAAAGTTAATCTCGGCCCGTCAGCCGCGCCCCGACGGTTAAGCCCCAGCAGCTCCCGTCTCTCTTTTTGTACACCCGTACGCCCTTTGTCGGCGTTTGGCCGAGCAGGTGGGCCGCTACGCGCAATAAATTAATGCGCATTAGTCACCGGCTACCGTGCAAATGGGCCCGCCATTATGCACCGACGGCCTCGGATTTGGGTGCATTCACAATCTTTAAAATCTCGTTAGAACCGACTGTTTGGGAAGGTTTTTTATTGTACGCCAACCTGTTGCGCGCGAATGCGTGTTTTGTGAGCGAAGGTTTCCAAAAATACATATTTTAAGCATCGCCCATATTGTATGAACAGAAAAAAATGAAGTGATTTTGAACTATTACCAACCAATTCATCAATTAATCGATTCGATCAAATATTAACATACAATAATAACAACATATCAATATTTTGACACGGATAATACGTCTACTGTCCAAATACAAATCCTCTAATCCCTACGTCATACGCAACCAGGAGCAAGGATAGTGGTAAGACTGATAAAGTGTCAACTAAATCTCAAGTCGCTGTCCGCGTGCGAACAGTGCGTTATGTGGCAAGTAATAAGTTACCGATTTCGTTGACTCGATTAGAATTTTTTCGGTTAAGTTATCCAGTCCGCGCTGCTTAACTGTGAAGAATTTACTAAATCACTTCCTTAATTGCCAAATAGACACCTCTTATCATTTTTCTCATGACAGTTATTGAGTTACCACTTATCACTGTCCTTGATACTGGCTACGTATAACCTGCGCTTAAAAGCAAAATCTTCTTCTTCTTATGCTACCTCCTCTAATCAGAGGTTGGCAATCATCGGGGTTATTATTATCAACTTACCAGCTCTCGTCGCGTATGCTCACAGAGAAGTTTCTGGCAAAAAACCAGAAACTTTTCTGTGCTTTTGTAGATCTACAAAAAGCATACGACCGAGTTGACAGAAAAAAGTTATGGAAGGTGTTGTCCAAGTATGATGTGAATGCAGATCTTATACAGGTAGCGTTGTATGTGTTAGGGCAAACGGTGATTTTACGGGGTGGTTTAACATCACAATAGGTGTTAAACAAGGCTGCGTAATGTCACCGTGGTTATTCAATCTATACATGGATAATTGTATGCAAGAACTGAAAGATAAGGGCTTGGGCGCGAAAATGAGTAGTCTGCAAGTATGTTTCCTGTTGTATGCTGATGATACGGTGCTGATTGTTAACAGTATGGAAGATCTACAGTCCCTCGTATCTAGGATGAACGAAGATGTATGAAGAATGAGATAATGATGAATGTAAGTAAGTCCAAAGTCATGGTAGATATTTGAAAGAGAGAGTACGAAAGCAGTGTGCAATATAGTTGTGAATAATGAATACTTGGAACAGGTCGATGAGTTTGTGTATTTGGGAAGTATGTTTACGAGAGATGGAAAGATTGATAGGGATATTGAAAGAAGGATGAATGCAGGAAACTCCATTAACGGAACGCAGTTGGCGCAAACAAAAAGTTGTCCAAAGAAGCGAAGCTGGCAGTCCACAATGAAGTGCTGATACCAACCCTAATGTATGGCAGTGAGGAATGGAACTGGCAGAGGAAGGATGAAAGTAGACTGAATGCTGTAGAAATGAGATCTCTAAGACGAATGTGTGATAAAACCATTTATGATCGTGTGAAAGATGTTGAGATTCGTAAAGAATGCAAGGCTGATGTAAGCGTAGTGAGCAATATCAAGAAAGGGACGCTTAGATGGGTTGGGCATGTAGAGCGAATGAACGAAGAGAGGAGTGTAAGGAGAATATATGACGCAAATGTGAATGGAAGAAGAAGCCGCGAATACATGGCACGAACAATTGAATCAAATACTCGGATAGAGAGTCGGGCCATGTCGGAAATCGGAATAACAGAAAAGAATGTTTGAGACGCTGTATGAAAGTGAATGAAGCAAGAAGTGTATGCCAAGATCGAGTTGTTTGGCGGTTCGTCCTCACTGCCTAACCCGGCGGAGAAGCGGCGTGATGGTTAGTTAGTTAATTACTAGCCGAAGTACCCGGGGTTGCCCGGGGTTATGAATTGTTTGGAGTGAAGTTTAGATGTTACCCTACCCTTACCCCTACCCTACCCCACCCCCTACCCCTACCTGTACCTCTAAACCTACCCAGTAATTTTTCATTTTATTTTGAACGTCAAGTGTACAAAATATCATCAAGCTCAAGAAAAAAGAATTACCTACAAAACGAACAAACAAACCAACGCCGCCCGGGACAATATACTGTATATATACATACGAGTATATGAGTATATATAGACTGATTAAGTATTTGAATCAATGAACTCAGTGCCAAGTCATTCAAGTACACGATTCTAAAGTATCAGGGTTATAAAATAGGGTTTTCAAGAGCTGGGGAAGAGTTGATATTGCCGCATTTCCAGAACACATAATTCTGTCAATACCCTTCTGAACTAACGAAATTCAAACAAATACAATGCCTTCCATTCCTTTTGTCTAAGAATATTTGTAATGTTACCTGTATCACTTAAACGATAAAATATGCAGGTAAATAATAAAACTGCTTAACGAAATATAACTATAAGTTTGTATGCTATACCACTGACAGCAGGAGCAATAATCATAACAGGTATTTATTACATTATAAATATGTGTGTTGTAAGACTCTAGTTTTAAGCCATGGTTGTAAGTTATTTTGAAATATTGTATATAAAATATGCACTTGGTCATAGATATGTATTTGCTTTAAGTTTATATATATATATATATATATATATATATAAGGTTTATATTCTATTTATACCTACTTAAGAAATTGTAAGTAACTAGTTATAACTTTTAGTTGTAAGTCACTAGCTATAAGCCATACATGTTAGTGAATGATGAGTCTAAAATGAGCGCTGTAGGAATACCAGCGAATGGAGTTATTTATTTATTTTTTAAAGTTTATTTATGCAAAGCGTACTTGAAGTAAAAATAATACAAAACTGCAGTATATAAATGCTTTGTTATTATTATTATTATTATCAGTAGTTAATCCCCAGCTATAAGTCTTACTTGTAAGTCAATAGTTATAAGTCTTACTTATAAGCCATTAGTAATAAATTTTAGTTGTAAGTTATTGGTTGTACGTCAAATGATGTGTTATATAAATTAATTGTAAAGCTCCCTTGAGGTGATTTTCCACCGAAAACGTTGGTATAGAAGTAATCCAATTATTATTATTAAGTTATGGAATTGTAGCAAAACTATGAAAGAAAGGGTTTCGAGTTTCGAAACCACTAAAATGTGGCTCTCCAAAAATCTTACGTTCCTATTTTTAAAATGAATATATTTTTTGGATACGTATTTCGCTTTCCATCAGCATAATAAATTGATTAATATTTACAAAGGAAAAAAATCAACAAAGATCTTTAAAAACGACGCCGATTTGTATATAACTACAAAACCATACGACGATAGTTTTGTGGAATATCTCGCTCGTATCATATACGATCGATTATTATTTCAAATTATTTTTATTAGAATATTTTAAAATAATAATACGTTTCGAAATATTATTTATAATTCAGTCGGGATTCCTCTACATGCCTGTCCTAGAATCAATTAAATAATGTATCATCATTGTATCACGATCACATTGTCACATTGTATCATGTATCACGACGGCCTCCATGGTCAAGGGGTAAGGCTCTCGACTACGAATCCGAAGTTCAAATTTTATTTAATTAATTTGTGTTGTTTCGAAATTAATTAATTAAAAAATAATGTATACTATATTTGTGCACGTTCCAGGGTGGAAAGTACTCTCAGTATCGCCCTGGTGAAAGACCACCATTCAGGATTGAAACGTTGCTTGAAATGGCTTTTAGCCGTGTTTGGTGACTAGATCTGAATAGCCAGGTATTTTCCCACCTTTCTATTCCCCTTCTCCTTCCCATCCCCAATACCTTCAGCCTCACAACATTCCCCAATTGGGAATGCCATAGTCTCACTGGCTCCAGACGGTTGGGAGCAGTTGGGACTCTTGTGCGGTATTCATATAAAAAAAAATCATTGTTATTCTTGATATATGCATAGAACTGCACTGTTATAATTAATTAACAAAATCCAAAGTCAATAACAGTACCTACTTGAAAGGCTCCTAATGGTGAAAGGTTTGAAACTTTGCTAAGTCAGTCATGGTCAGCTTGCCGCCTTATTTATTCAGCGCAAGGTTCCCGAGGGTTGAACCGACTTTAAAAACCAGTGATTTCTGAGTCATCATACTTATGGCTTATAATTCTTAGACAAAAATCAATTACGGCTATAATTATAAAACCACCCCTTGTCGAGTGTTCTGGAAATTTGGGTAATGGGATAGAGAATGGTCACAAAGGTATTGTACCGGGAACTTAGGGACCCGTGAATGGCCACACACCAAGAGGCAGTTCTAGAAATAATCGTTTTATTATTTTATGACACCATAAGCTTAGAATTTAAACTCTTATTGGTATCGCGGTGATTTCAAAATGTAGTTACGTATGGAAAACTATGGGTTTTACTGGAAAGGTATATTTCAAAAGAAGGGTTGTTACGTTATTCCATAGTTTGATAACGCCCTATATGGGGAGTAATTGTTTCAAAAACCCTTCACAAAACAGTTACAAAATGAAAAGAAAAATCTTTAAATTATTTTTAGCAGTTTTATGTAGACATAAGTTTAACCTCGCAACTGACGAGACAAAACTTTGTCGAATCATGCAAGAGTTCTGCTGTTCGAAATCACTGGAACAATGATGTTGATGCTCGAATGTGAGGGAATTGAGAACAGAAATAGAAGGTTGGCTGTGGAAATGTGGATGGATATTTTCGAATTGCTCACCAGGGCCATATTTAAATAAAATTCCACAATGCGGCAGAAAATATATCATTTATAACTCATACATTACTAAAAAATAATGGGAATGACATAATAATAATAATAATCGGATGATTTTTATAGCGCCGTTTTTGTGAAAAATCACCTCAAGGGCGCTGTACAAATCTTACTTCCTATTCTTACATTATTCCTATATTACATCTATTACATTTTTTTTTTGGACAGGCCTTAATTACACATTATTTATAGACCATATAAAGAGATGCAGTTAAATTATCAAAACTAAATACGGCTTGATCTAAGTTTTCATACATGTTAAATTGAGAGAAAAAAAAATGCTAACTGTATTTATTCCTTACGATATATTGCAAAACGCTAATAAAAATGATAGGAGTCATGTGAAGTTGGGCGGTGGTGAGGACGGGGGCCGGGGGAACTGATCCATATCCATATCCAATCTTCTTTGTCTTTGTTGGTGACGCCCCTGGGCGGCCTGACGGGACTGCCCGTACGCCAGGTAGCGCTTGTCGGCCGGCTTCAGGATCTGGAAAGAGCACACCAGCGTGTCGTCCATTTCTCGCCCCAGCCGGTGGTGTCCTTGTCGGGGTCGGACCACAGCAGGTCGCAGAGCAGACTGGTCGGGCACGTCCGTGGGCCGCATGATGCACCGGATCTGCTCTGTAGACTGGAGGTCAGAACTCAGGTCGCCGTGACAGCAGAAGATCTTCTCGTCAAATGTCTTTTCCTATTGCGCCTTTCTCGGCAGCCACGAAATCTAATTTTACGGGTTGCGATTGTGGTACAACGTTCAAGGTTATAGAACGATATCTTTTTGCAGCTATTAAATGGTCCAAAATAACACATTCACTATTAAGTTTGCGTCGTGCAACCCGGTCGTAAACGATATTGTTTACAATCACCATAGTTCAAAGAATAACATTGTAAATCACCATTCACTTTGGACACTACCCTAGGCTTTTAAGAGGCAAAGGTCTTTAAACAAGCACATGTGGCGACCGATGACCGATGCTTTTGGGTTAATTTAGAACAAAATGACAGATTTGAACTTAAAATCTTTGGGTTTTTATTTGATTTTTTATTATAAACTTGATTTAAGCCCGAAACGGCCACACTAAAATTATATGATTTTTATAAATGTAACCTATAAATTATTACGGTTATTTTACGCTATTTTAACACCCGAAAAATTAAGAACTAAGCAATATTTCCCAGATGAACTGGAGCGCTTATAAAAAGCTGCCGGCTGCTGCGAGAGCGCCAAAATATCAGGCAAACATCTCACTCTAAGGGCATAATATGTAGATCTTTTCAAATTTCATTAAAGTCGTAAATAAATATCATTTATTGGTTTATTATTATGTTCTTACCCCTAAAAAATTCAATTCGTTGGTAATTCTAAATTAGAAAAACTTATTATTTAATGGTCCTTTTTTCGAAGTGCCTCAAAACTGTATGGTGAACTTTATGATTGGAAACCATTGGCTTGTGGATTGGCGGGAGAAGAATGGCATTGTCAACCGAAGTGCCCATTCTAACACATCACACAAACCGGCAAATCAGTGCGCCTTAACCAACCAGGGGTCCTCAACTGTTTGCTTTTCGGTGTATTCATGAATATGTTTTTTACTATTTCTATTTTTGAAACTGATAATTCGTGGTAGAATTCCATCATATTAATATAATAAAACACATATAAAACATATTTCCACTTTTATTTTCTTTTGCCGTAACCGGTTTCAGCTTAATAAATCCACCAGTCTGAAGATGGCTTTTACAAGCTGAAACCGGTTACGGTAAAATAAAATAAAAGTGGAAATAAGTTTTATATGTGTTTTATTATATTATTTTTTTACTGTTTTCTAATTGAAGTAATTTTCTAGTTGAAGTTACGAACTTGACTCTGATGCTACGTAGAAAAGCATATGGAAGATATGAACCAGGTAAGTATATTTTCTGTATATGTACATAATAAGATTAATCCTAGCAAGTAGTGTTTGTACAGCGCCCTTGGGGTGATTTTTCACAAAAACGGCGCTATATAAATCGTCCAAGTATTATTATTATTATTATTATGAAATACTCTATATTTATTATATATTTCCGCCTTAACTTATGTTGATATGAATATTTATATGCTTTTCCTTATATGTACGGACCAGTACGGTCTAAGAGCATGATTAATAATACAGTAATTCGCGTTCTCTGTTTGAGCTGACATTGGTCCTTTCTTTGAAGTTTATTATCATGACCTCTACATTGCTTTCTCGCTCTGTCAAGAGAATTCTCAGAATGAGGCGATAATGCATTGATTTCAGAGTTGTAGGTTTTTTCTCTATCGCTTTTATTGTGATCCACGTTTTTTTTCGTTATACACGTATCTACTGCAGAGTAGAGTTGAGTAAAATAAGGTGAAACCGTTTAAGTTCCAAAGCAGTTATAAGTTAAATAGATTTTGGGAAAAGCGTTTTTTTTAAAAACCTCACACTACACCCGCAATAGACCCGGGAGAAATGATTCTAATAGAGTATAATTCGTTGAAAATTCCAAGAGACATGTTTAAAATAGCTCCCAGTGACGTTTTTTTTGATTTTACGGATTTTTTCGTAATCCTCTGACTAGCTGGGGCTTATAGCAATACCCCTCATGTTTCTAACTAACTAGTACTGCGGCACTTTGGCCTTATTACTATCACCATCTGATGGTTTTATTTAATTGACTGAGTTTAATGTTACATTTCATGAGTTTTTAGGGAAAAGATCGTAACTGGATAACACTTTACTAGACTGCTTTTATACCCGTCGCTGTCTGTTGCTACGAAACGCTATGGAAAAAAAATAAATGCCCGTCCGCCATACGCTGTAACCCGTTACAAAGAAACCCATTCTTGTGAAACGCTTGAAACTGTTATTTTAAATTGTTATTAACTTGACAACCTCTGGCTTTAATCTCTTGACAGGGCTTCCTTGACAGGAGTGTGAAGTCCCTTTTGTATTAGCCTGATCCTTACAATTTTGTCACACCATGCCGCGGTCGTAAACCAACAGCGGGCACCCACTTTGTTAAATGCTCGTCATTCTACACACGGCGTTTCGGGTATCGCCCTTAACAGGATTTCAGGAATTCTAAACAAGGCTTGAATGCCTGAATCAACAGTCGCAGTGGATGTGACTCCCCTGCGGTAGTTGATTCACACAGGTCTTAGAATATTATAATTAGGTAGGTACTTATTTGCTTGAATGAGTATGAGAACAGCGTGGTGTAAGTAAAGTATGTCAGGAAAATTGTAGACGAACTGAGAAGTCTCTATCCTATCAATTCATTACAGGCATGATTTTTTAAAACTTCGCAATTTAAATATTTAGTTAAAAAGAAGTTAGTAATTCAAAACGTCTATTGAGAGTGATAACAATGTAGAGATTTTCCGTCGAACGACTAAGAAATGCTTTAAGGGCATTCGGAACATAATTATAGTAGCTTTATAATAATGTTTAAATGCCCTTAAAATAAATTTAAAAAAAAACTGCAATATTTTGACCACGTAATGAGAAGGATCAATTTATTACAAGGTCACTCAACTAATAATTCAAAGGGAAGATTGAGACGAGGTAGATCGAACCACCGGATCTTATAGCTGCGTACCTTACGTGACTAGAAGCAGTACAGTTAAGTTTAGTCGTTGCGAACTGCAATCCACAGGGTGAAGATAATATAGTTATTTAATAAGATAACGTAAATAACTTGACCCTTGATTCTATGCAGAAACGGACGGTCCATTTGATAGATTCACCCATCTTAACAAACGGATTGCAATCTTTGGAGAACAGACGGCAGTCCTTGTTCTACCGGTATTTCAATGGAAGATTGTATGAGAAAATAGAGTCATTGATCTCATCGGCACTGGTGCACACTCCAATATTTGTACATTGTTGACATTTGTCACACGTGAACGGGTCGCTTCTAAGACTTGTTCTTCTATTCAACAACTCGACTGTGGAGTGGTCTATTAACCTCTATATTTCCTCCCAAGTTCACTCCTTCCTATCCTCCAAAAGACCCTCCATTAAACATCCCCAAAAATAGAATAGACCTTCAGGGAAATGTTCCTTACTAATATTGAATCCCTCCGAGCCTCCTGTCTGCAGTAGCCGTAAAAATAGATTTAGAAAAAAAAAAAGAAAAGGTTTATTTAAGTTTTTTGTAAATAGTATTTCCGGTATTTTTTAAATGAAAACAATGCTTAGCAAAAGACTGGCCAACCCTCTACGCCAAAGCGAAAAATGGAATTCAAAAGGTAAAAAAATGCCTTGATTCTAACTCACTAACGTTGAACGTACCGAATAGAAAATATTTACTCTTTAATCTCCCCAACAATCAAACTTCTAACCTAAACCTGAAAATAAAAACACACGAAGGCTAAATTCCAGCTTTGAGCCAAAATTGTGACTCTCCGTGCCTTTTACAAGTAAAATATATAAAGACTCACCTTTGACTCAAAATGGAATTGGAAACACATTCATAACACTACAAATAAAAATCCAAATTTTTCTCCTTTTTCAAATAATACGCAAGATTTTAAAATCAATATACACTGTGCCAATAACACAAAGAATATGAAATCATGGGTTATGGTAATAATGCTTCTTCTACTGCCCTCAATCCCATCATTAAAGTCCAAAAATTAATCATAAAAATGATTCTGAAACCCCTTTTTCCACCAATATCGATATGATCTTCAATATCATCAATGTTACGGACATAAAGCAGCTCTTTGCGAGAAACATTCTGCTTAATTTGCACCCAAACAATAAAACACAATACAAATCAACACAAACTCTACATAATACAATAACCAAAAATAAAGAACTACTCCAAAATCTTTAAACTAATAAATTCTAAGTGATTTCAGTCAATTTCTGTAGTAGATATTTTCATGACTTTGCACAAACGAAATGTACTCTTTTGTCCGTCGCCGTGACTGAAATAGTATATCTTAACTGATTTTGCACAAACAAAAGCTACTCTATTACAACGTGACTTTTTTTTCCTTTTTTTCATTTACTTGAAAACATTTTTCCAATTTTTGTAAAAAATATTTTAAGGGGAAACTTCACTGGTTAATGCAATCAAGTAATAACTTGATATGTCAAAATGTGTGTAAAACTGTGTGTTTTTCCAAATAAAATAGATTAAAAACCAAGTAAGTAGAGTGGAAGATACTCTCAGTATCACCCTGGTAAAAGACCACCATTCAGAATTGAAACGTTGCTTAAAATGGGTTTTAGCCGTGTTTGGTAACCAGATCTAAATAGCCAGGTATTTCCCCACCTTCCTCTCCCCCTTCTCCTTCCTTTCCCCAATACCTTCACCTTCACAACATTCCCCGATTGGAGATGCCATAGTCACACTGGCTCCAGACGGTTGGGAGCAGTTGGGACTCTTGTGCGGTATTAATATAAAAATAAAAAAAAGTAAACATATTATTGTATGACCTACATATATTTATGACCCTTAATTTAAACCCCTTTTTTTAGATTTAATCGTATAAAAGTATCTGTCTACCATTGCCATCATTATTAACATGTAGAATATGATACATATGTCTGTATACTATCGTCAAACTGATCAGAGGCATACAAATGCAGCTCTGATGTATCATATAGAAACTCGCCCCAGTGCTGTTCATATCAGGTTATGTTCCAATTTTCTAAATAGTAATATTTTGTACATAATTTATTCTAAAATGTAAATATGTTAGTTGTAAGCCTCTGTCACTAGTTTTAAGTGACTAGCTACAGATCTAAGTTGTAAGTCGCTAGCTATATAAGTCTTAGATGTAAGTCACTAATTATAAGTTTAAATTAGGCAGTGTCTAGTTATAAATCTTAGCTCTAAGCCATTAGTAATAAAATAAGTCTAATTGATAAGGTATAGGTTAGATAAATTATGTTGTAAGGCGCCCTTGAGGTGATTTTCTCACGAAAATAAATTATAGAAATTGTCCATTTATTATTATTATTATTACTAATGAGTTATATTTACGTACCTTTGATTTTACTAAGTACGTACCTTTTCTTATTTCCTCCAAGTCATACCTTAGTAGGTATCAGGTCACACCTATAATATTTTGCAACTTTTTTACCTTATATAAAAAAGAATTTGAAGCAATTCGTCGTTTCTGCTCTTGGCGATTGAAATAAAAGCGCGAGAGTACGCACGCATCAAACTAGTTCTAACAGCCGCGCTATCGAAGACCGTCTCGTGATGCGCTCTCGCGGCGCGAACCAAAGGCCGCGCGCCGAAAGCCGCCAACTCCGAAAATAATGTTTATTGGCCTTCGCTCGTTCGGCTCATTCCCGAGATGGACCTCGAGATAGCGGCCTCTCAGGGACCCGGATCGATTGTACACTCTCCGCCAGGATAAGTGAAGCAAACAAACAAACAAACAATCTCACCATCGATGCGTAATCTCGACCCCAAAAAAATCAGGGTCATCAAATAATTATACTTTATTATTTGGGGACCTTGGATCTCCTGTTGAGAATTGGGAATATTTTGATATTTTGCCAATACGGTGAAAACAAAATTTGAGTTTAACCCGCTCGTGCCCTGCCTTATAAACTGATATAATATGTTTTTAATAGTTTTGGAGATATTGTGCCATGTTGCGCTTTCTCCTCCTTTAGCCAATGTTTCGGACAGTGCAACAATGTCCATCATCAAGGCAGATGTGTAGATTGTGGTGAAGTGTGTATTTATGTACATAATATGTTGAAGTGATACCGTGTTGTGCGCGTTAATCCTCTTCGTAGCCGTATTTCAATATGATAATAATAATTATTAGTAAAATTAATGTGGTTTCCGACGTTGAATTTGGGGTATCGGATACCAAAATCTATTAAGGGGCAATTTCACCATCATCTCAATAGCGCTATGTGTAGGATAGAAATATATTTGCGTTTCACATACTCTCAATGGCACTATTGAGAGTGTGTGAAATGCAAATATATGTCTATCCTACACATAGCGCTATTGAGATGATCGTGAAATTGCCCCTAAGTGTAACTCCGTCGTCTCTATTAATATTAATGCGGTTTTTTTGGGTTCCAAATGCTTCCGTATTTTGACCTGCTTGGTGCGATTCAGGTATATAACATACTCCTATCTGATTTATGGCTCAATATACTTATACGCCGATACTGTTTCTTAAGGTTTAGCATAAAATATTTTAGTCTAAACCTTACGTTCTCACGAACAACGTAGTATTCAAATATTATTTCAGTAAAATCATTTTTGGCTGCCCTGTTATAATTACGATTACGATTGCAGATAAAAAGACAAAGGGGCCTTTGACTCATCCGCGTAATCTCAACATAAACTGTGTTCCTTCTCCAGGGGCGCGGTAGTAGAACTAAGTGGTTTCATTTCTTAGAATTCTCTAAACGGTTTTTCCCACTCAAAAGTTATAAAACAAAAAGCTTTTCATATTAGGAAATGTTTCTCTAATGTACTGAAAACAATATCAAGAAATTAATGCCGTATTTTCCATCTACTTTTGAACTAGCCACTAAGATTGACTATTTTGACAGCCGTCAAACACTAGTGACATCTACATTTCCTATATATTCGCCGGCTTTCCCCAAATAGATTCTTTCTCTTCCTTTTATTCGGGTAGATTAGACTATCCCTCTTTGTTCCGTATTCAATTCATATTACTCTCATGTTATTATTCTTTAGCATATATTGTGTAAATCTAATCATAAGTTTTTTAAGCCGTTATACAAATCAACTCCGTTTAACCATTCGTTAGTAGCTTCATTAATTACACATCCTAGCACACGCTCCTTTGGTAAATGCGTTCAATTAAATATAATTACACTCAACTTATAGGAATTCGTCAACTCATGATACTCAAATTCGTTGATCCTTAAAAAAACACATAAAAATATATAATAAAACAATCCATACGAGATTAAGTGACTAACGTGGAGACCTTCAGCAAAAAAATTCGCTTTTTTATTAAATTTTTTCTCTTCAAAGAAAGACAGACACTCCCTTTTTACGAATGACCTGACAACATTTGAAAAACTTCTACAACCATCATTAAATGATCGAAATTCTTTCAGTAACATCAATTGTGTGGTACAAAATTGTATTTCAGCACATATAATACAAATAGACTAGAGCACACTCATAATATTCGTCTCATGTTAATGAAGGATTAATGGTTCCTAAGCACACAAATAAATATGGACAAAGAACATTAGATAACATTATTCCTAGCTGTACGAGTACAAATATGTTTGCTGCTTAAATTAAAATAACGTAGTTAATTAATATTTTGATATTTTGCGAGCTGAAACTAAATACATATTTGTATTAGATAATTAGGAAATATTTATGTACGTAAGATTTATTGTAGTTATTTATGTTTTAATTGTTTTATAGATATAAGTAGAAATATTTTGGAATAAGATTATTACGTTTTAAAGATATAATTTTGTTAACTAACTAACTAACCATCACGCTGTTCCCCGCAGAGGTAGGCAAAGAGGACGAACCGCCAAACAACTCGGTCTTGGCACACACTCCTTGCTTCATCCACATTCATAAATCGTCTCATACATATTCTTTTGTTATTCCGACTCTTGACACAAATATTTGGTGCACTTGATCGTGCCATGTCTTCCTCAAACGTCCCTGGCTTATTCTTAAATTTACAAGCACTTTCTTCATTCATCCGCTCTACATGCCCAAACCATCTAAGCGTCCCTTTCTTAATCTTATTCGATACGCTCACATCAGCCTTGCATTCTTTGCGAATCTCAACATTTTTCACACGGTCATAGTTTTCCAAACATACGCCTCAGGGATTTCATTTCTACACCATTCAGTTTACTTGCATCCTTCCTCTGCCAGTTCCATGCCTCACTTCCATATATCAGGATTGGTATCAGCACTTCGTTGTGGACTGTATAAGTTTGTTATTTATGTATGTAAAATATAAACATATATATGTAAATATTATAAGGTTTTGAACGACAAGCACCCGTTAGTCAAACTTCTAAAAAGTATACAATCATCTTAGAAAATAATATTAACATAACCTAAATGAAATAAGAAAACGGAAAAAAACGACAGAAAATAAAAAGATTTCAGTCGCATCTGGAACTCGAACCCAGGTCCTCTGCCTATCCGGGGCAATCGCTTAACCAATTTAGCTAATGAGACCAGTTCAATTTGTGCCATCTTTATCATTAGCTAAGTTGGTTAAGCGGTTGCCCCGGATAGGCAGAGGACTTGGGTTCGAGTCCCAGATGCTACTGAAATCTTTTTATTTTCTGTCATTTTTTCCGTTTTCTTATTTCATTTAGGTTATGTTAATATTATTTTCTACAATGATTAAATTTTTTTTTTTTGCGAAACATTATTCTCTACAAATTTGGTGATAACAAATCCCATAGCCACTGCGCACAAAATCAGCTAACGGGTTCCTAAAGGTTTCTACGCTTCCACGGTTTGCCACTAAATCGCCACGAGTATAATAATAATAAGGGTAAATTTCTATAGCGCAGTTTTGTGAAGGTTCACCTCACGTGAGATTTATACTAACTAACCTAACCTAATATAATTGTAAAATAACAGATATGCTACATAGTATATATATATGCAAATTAAAACTATGACATAAAATATTCATGAGCAGCAGATTCACTTATATGCACAATTTCGAATTCTATATAACAATTTTAGAATAAACTAGGAGTATAAATAATCAAATGTAAAGTTCAAATATCAAAAGAGCAAGAAAATCTACACAAAATAACCTAACATATATATTACATGCATGCAAATTAAAAACACAATTTAAAATATTCACGAGTAGCAGAGTCGCTTGGATGAACAATTTAGATATTATAATATAACAATTTAGAAGCTAAGGGTGTAAATAATCAAATATCAAGAAGGTGCAAATAACAACACAGCAATAGAAAATAATATTACATTATATACATAATTTTTCACTGGATACTAAGGGAATTAAAAAAACAAAGAGGAGAAAACCGCAACTAAATAAGCTATGGAGGATCAAAATAAAAATGGTTAAATTCTGTTGCTACATACATTATATCGGGTAGGATTTTTTGAATAATTTTGTTTGTAAGACCCGTTTGAACTCTGCTAAATTCTGGATGTTAGCAATATTTGGAGGCAAGCTTATTCCAGATGACCGGGCCGGATACACGAAAAGCGCGATTATAGTACACGGGTTTATTTGACCGAGAGGGTTCAACTAATCAGTTAGCATCATTCAAATCTGCTCACCTCAAATAAAGCTGTCTGTCATCTATGTCTATACGAGAATGGGATTGTATGAACTATATCTTAGTACAGAAAGTTCCATAGACGCAAGTTCACTGCACAAATAAACTTTAAAGAAAATCGCCACCGTATGTAACCAAATCATAGCATGTAATTAAAATGTAAATAGAATTATTCTAAATCAAAACCGAGCGACCGATGTTTATCCATCAATGATCAAACAATTCGTTGATTTAAAATCGGGCATTCGATTGAAAACGAATAGGCTTGCGGGAATACTCATACATCCAGCTTGATGGGTGGCTATTTCACCAATGTACGTTTCTTAGTAACAATGACAATGGATTAGTTGCCTAAATATCGGTGGCAGCGTTTGAAAACGCATTTTATAAATTTAAACTTATCCTTGGTGCAATGGCGGCTCGTGACTATTGAGTGAGCTAGAGTGCTAAGATTGAAAAGTACGACGTTATTGATTTTGTTGAAGCCGAAAATGATTTATTTTTTTCAAAATTTCAATTTTTTTAATGAAGATGTAGATGGTAGGTGGGGCAGTGCCCAAAAAAAAAAACAAACAATGAATAACTTTTGGTTCCCTAAAAGCTCTTATAAGAAATTAGATACTTTTGTGTGTACGTATTTGTAATTATTAACGTCGTATTTTTCAATCTTAGCACTTTAGCTCACTCAATAGTCACGAGCCGCCACTGGCTTGGTGTAACTTTAAGTGACTAGCTCAGGCACGGGGGCTTCGTCGAAGCCGAAGTTAAATTAACCTCCCAGAAGCTAGGCGTACTGTACAGGGCGCGCAGATACTGCATATAGTACAGTACTTTACTGCTGACCCTGTACAAATCGCAAGTAAACCCCACCGTTGAGTTTGGTAGCCACCTCTGATCTGAGTCCCAAAATACCTGGAAAACCCCTTGGCTTTGTTCAGAAACGGGAGACCCGTTTGATAGATTTACCTACCTTAACAAACGAATTGCAATCATTAGAGCACGGGTGTCAGGTGGGAATTCTGTCCTTGTTCTAGCGACATTTCAATGGAAGATGCTCTGAGGAACTGGCGTCATAAATAAATATAATAACAAAGCATTTATATAGCCCAGTTTTGTGTTATTTCAGTCATTGGGTGCATAGTCAGGAAATACTCCAAATACAGTACATTTGTTCACGGTTAACATCTATCACATGAAAACGGGTCATTTCTACGACTCGTTCTTAAGTTCAATAGCACGGCTGTGGAACGATTTTCCGACCTCTGTGTTTCCTCCCTCCTACATGATGGTTCTCTACAAAACCTATTTTCATTCCTTCCTCTCATCAAAAAGAACCTCCACACAGCATCCTCGACATATGTCCTGAGGGAAATTATTTTCCTCGGGGCCTGCTGTGTAAAAATTATCAATTGTCTTATTAGGAAGAGAACTAAAATCCGACTATTTTAAGAACTACACCTATATATATTTAAGGGTACAAAAAGTAGCATTATTTCTCTTCATAATTGGTATAATAATGTTTTATTACTGACTACATACAGGAATTGTCCAAAGTGTTAGAACCCATGATGGCATTACAGCATACAATAAAAAAATATAAAAAAACTAAAATTTAAAATTCGAATCAAAGTAATAAAACGCAAGAATATCGATTTCTGAATTCGATTTTCAATTTCGTTCGAACACCATCTACCGGCCGTTTTCAGAATCGTAGAGCCTTACCTCCCCGTCGACAGAGCAACAAAAGAGGTTATTATTATTCGAAAAGGTTCACCGTCTGCGAGCGCCTTCCACCTTTACTGCTTTACTATCAACCATAACCATTTAGTCTGGTACGACATGCTTCAATAGAGACACGGGCACGACGGTGTCTGCTTCACGTAAAACATCGCGATCCATCGACGAATTCGAATGTCAATATTATTTTCAAATTTCAAAATAAGAATTCGAATTCAATGCGGGCGGGAAGATTTCGCGCGGATTTTAAAACCGTCTTTTCGAACTGATGATAACGACTCGAAAATAATGTGATTGTTTTTTTGTTTGCATTATTTCCTGTGTTATGATTGAGTTTTCATAAGTGATTAAAATGTTTAGTGAAAGATTAAAGTTAAGTTCAGTTTCATGCAAGGATTCTGTTAGATTATTTAACGTAAGTTTTTTTTAATCATTATGAATAATATTTTTGTAGAAACATTCAGTTGAAAACATTTGGAAATCGCGGCATTTTTTTATGATTACATCTTACAATTTTCAGTTAATTGCATTAAATGTTTAATGTCGTGTTTAATTTAATTTGCAAGTAAGTCTTTTCACGCAGCATCACACACGTTGATCATATTCCTTTGGTATCTACCTGCATATTGTTGATTTATGCATTTATGAATACAATAATGTTAGTCTTAGGTTTGTTGAAACATTTTTCATTACCTAGTTAGTATATTTAATTACTTAGAGGGAGCCTATCATTGTAAAACCCACTGATGTAATTTTTACTAAAATGGTACTATTCAAAATTTGCACAGTTTTTTAAACTTATCTATTTGTATTAACATATCGGGCGTAATTAACGTAACGTTAAAAGTGCGTTAAAATAAATTACACTTTTCACGAAATTAGTATATTTTTTGTAAGCAATAAATTGGACAAAAAATATTTATAATATATATATTGCTACGTCACTGATTATCCTTTACAAATAAAAGGAAATCTATTGGTATTAGCATTATTGAATTATCATTGATACAGAACGTAAACAAAATCACGATTTACATATCAAAAAGACCGATATTCGCTAAATAATGGTTCATTTGAATATCCACTGATTGAAGTAACATTTTTTCAAATATCTGAATACACACATTATACAATTACATTAATTTTAATAACGTTCGGCAATAATATTAAATTAGAGAAATAATTACTTGTTGAATGTTTAAGATTGCGTTATGTTTTCTTACCTTTTTAAATTTACTATTATAAACATCAAAATTCTTTTTTATTTAAAATTAACCTGTTTGCTTTTCTTTTCCTCATATAGAATGCTTCGATATGGAATTTTAGGCTATTATTATTACAACGTACAAATAAAAAAAAAATCACGTGATGAACAATAATTGTGTCGTTAGATTTTGAAATCTAACAGCATCATCCAAATCGACTTTTTGTTTTTGTTGCTTCTTGCGTCAATTTCCGTGTCAACTGCTTTCTAACTTTTCAGCATTTTCCAAATCACCTACTTCCTCCTATGCAATATGAAAATCTACGTATTAATTTGTCAATTTTTTTAAAATGAATTAAATCCATGTCTTAATCTTTTCAAATACAGAACGATAAACTGTTTTTCTCCAGTTCATCCATTTTAGATTTATCTGAAATTTAAACCTAACGACATAATCTCCCTCGTCGGTAAGAAAGTCTTAGTGTTTTTTTTTATATATATATATAATACAATATACTTTTTGTCCACTTGGCTTTATAATATTTTAAATTCATCTGCAATTTGTTAATTTTTTTGATGATTAAAAGGACGAACCAATTTTCTTCTCTATTTAAAGGGTGAAACGAACTTTGACACGTTTTTAAGTGATTAAAAGTATATTCTTTTCGGAGATAAAGTGTCAATCTGCACACATTCTAAAACAACGAACCAATTAATTCATGTTCATTAACGTAACACAAATAAAATACATGGTTTTTATTGTTTCAAAACAGAAATTGTGAACAATGTCGTAATCGTTTATGTAACTCTCACTGGTGAGGACGAGAAACCCTAAAATGATTGTATACAAATTCAAGCTAATTAATATTATGAAAAAAACATATATTATTGGTATTCTAACAATAATCGTTCACTGGTAAGTAGGTATAGAGTTTTTTGTGGATACGTAAGTGCATACCGACTGAATAATGAACGTAAATTGTATTTTACATACGAGTACAAGTCTAAATAGAGACATTATCTTTTAACCAGGCAAGTAAAGCTTTCTTTAACATGTAATACTCAGTGGCACTGGTAGGGCACTGCAGTACCTACCATCTAAATCTCCATACAAAAAAATGAAATTTTGGAAAAAATTAAATATCATTTTCAGCTTCAGCAACATCAATAACGTCGTATTTTTTAATCTTAGCACTCTAGCTCACTCAAAAGTCACGAGCTTCCACTGCACTAATAATACAACTTAGATCTCACTGAATCTTAATATAATTTTTTTAAACAAGTTATGACTATAATGCTGTATCTACTGAAAAGATATACAATAAGTATCTACTTACGTATTTTCTCTGATGAAAGTATATTAGGCTATATAATTTATGCAAATCAGTATCTTAGCAAGTAGACACCCACATACTTGAATTAAGTATTAAAATAAATAAGGTTTAAAGCCACATTCACATAAAATTACAATTCAATTAGATATATTAGTCAGTTAACTATTTAAAGTTGACAGGCGCCATCGTGGTAACGACATATTCAATTCCCAGTGGCATGTATTAAATTATTAAAAAAGACTTGTTCCATAAAATCTAAATGCTTTTTTTAGAATTTTCAGTTTTTTTTTCCTTTTTGATTTAACTTTCCAATAATCCGACCTCTTATCAAAATATTCATTAACACGCATATTTTATTTTTGACATGAAGTTCAGATAGGCGGGAAAGGAAGTGTCCGGAGAAGGTGTCAAGCACACTTGGATGGAAGGAGAGTTTAAAGGTATCCCAGGAATACGTGAAAGAATCAAGTGAATGGAGTGCTGGAGTCGGGACACACACTCCAAATAATATACTATTAAAATATATGTAAAAAAATGTGACTGAAACATTAAAGACAGAATTGGGTAATGTTCCGTCCTCTCTGCCTACCCCTGTGATGAAATGGTTTGATTGATCTTTAGTTAGTTGTATCGATAAGGGTTTAGCAATTCAGGTTTAACAGTTCAGAGCACCTTTACCTCGAGATTACAAACTATTAACTATCCCATCAAACCCTCCCTCATAAATGTATTGAATAGATACGATACGCTCTCAGTATTTTACTGCAAAATACTTCAATCGCGTGCATTTCCCACAATCAACAAGTTGTAAACAATCTTTACTCCGCTTAATGTCACTACTCTTGGAAATCTACCTGGAAACTTTCCTACTCCATTCAATTAAAGTTCACCCTCGAGTCAAAAGCACCGAGGCATTAGCAACGTAAATTTTATGCTGTCTCGATTCCATTTGTAACATTCTACTTATTTGCTGAAACTGGATTATGTTTTGTTGGTGTTGCGTACAGACCTGAAGCGGTAAAAGTGATATAGTGAGCATGCGCAGACCGGCATGATCAAAGGGCGCGAAAAGAAACAAAAAGCTGCGGAGCTTTCAGGAAGTTGGGGCAGGATTACGAAATGACTCCGAACTAATAATATTATTATCGCATTATACTAAAAATATTAAAATGTACTCCATTATTCCTTACATTTTTGTGGATTTCTTTATACTCGGTATGTGCCTGCTTGAGTGCCTCCACTGAGATTATAAATTTGTTTATCTTTCAAAGGGGTTTGTTCAAGCAATTTTTTTATGGAAATATCTATCATGGTATAAGGAATTCTGTTAAAAACCACAACTTTTATTCATCCAGGATCCAGGCATTTACCAATAATGATTTTTTTTTAAGATTGCTGTTATTAAATTAAGGATGTAGTACGTTAAAATATGTTTTACATCTATTTCAAAATAAAACGATGAAAATTTTATCAGTGTTATACTTGATATATCCCTTTTTAGTAGTATTGTATATTTTTTCTCCTACTAGCTGATGTATACCCGGAATTGCTCGGAATTATTTATTATTTTTAATAAAATTATGAAGTTGCGAATTCTTTCTTGTCGTTTGAGTGTCATAATTGATTTGACAGCGAAAGTAATACCCTGTGACGACTATCACTATATCAAAAAAAAAAACAATTAAACATTCACTTGAAAATTTTATTTCATTCCAAACATTTATAATTTTTCAAAATGTATCTAAATAATAAAGTTCTTAAGTAGGTACCTACTTGTGTTTTCCATTTTGAAAATATTCTACCCAAACAAACCTTCTTCTTTAGAATATGTAGTCTGTGGCTAACCAGAGTGGTATATCTATGAGCTAACCTCAATACAACATGGTGGGTTAAATGTTTTTCATGCTGATTTTAAAACGTTATATCAACAGTTATACATATTGGAATTCATTCAAACTACTCTCTAAACTTTCCCGGCACTAATAAGAACAAACTGTGCTATTTTCAGCGACACCGGCCGAGCAGTTTTTAAGAAAATCAAGGACACACAGACAAACATTATTTATTACATATCGATATTATTTTAGATTATTACAGATATTATGAAGTTACCCCGATAGTTTTGTAAAATGTGTACAATTATGGCGATTTTTTTAAATTACTATCGTCATTTTCAAACAATGATGAATAGTTTTAAGGCGATGCTATGGGAAGTAATGCCAAATCATGTATCTTTGGTTTGAAAATTGGATGGCCTAGAAATATCATAGATGATTTAATTAAATACTGCAAGGAGAATACACCTTTGCCTTTCGTTTAACCGGGCATTTTTTGTGAGTCTTTTTACAAGCCTGAAAAAAAGTATCAGACCTAAAAAAAGTGGAAATTCTCCTACTTACGAACCGTTTTTCCGATATAGTCGTATTGTTCGTTGTGATAATTAGGTTTTTAGAATATGACCGTAAAACATTACAATAATTATGCCTGAGCTTACAAAATAAAATAAAACACGCATTTTGGTGAAACGTGAATTTCAACATTTCGCCACCTGCATAACGAGTTCGTGATTTCGCTCGAATTTTAGGAAGTGGATCGCCTTAAATGTGACAAAACGGTTATCGTTATAACTCGTTTTCTAAGTGCATTTTACGGAAAAGCCATTGAAGCTAAGCCGGAGAGGTCCAAAAGCTTTTTTTTGTGTATTAAACACATACGTGTCTATTCCTTTATCACAAAGCAAGGCAATAGGCTGCATTCCTCAAGTAGCTGTCATATTATCTGAGGAGAGAATGGAAATACTTCCATTCGAAGCGTGTCCTTTAAATAACTCACAGATGAATTGACAGAACATGAATAACAAAAAAATCTCAACGCAATCGAAATCTTTTTGAAAAAAAATAATTTATTCGACTGACGTTTTTTCCTTGCCATTTTTTAAGCCAGCTAGTACCAAAACCTATTACTTAAAAAAATATATTAACTCTACAGAGGAGGCCCTAGGGGAAATATTTTCCTTAAGGCCTATGTTATCTTAGAGGGTCTTTTGGAGGAATCTGGTTTTTGAGGAGATCCATGTTGAAGGAGGGAGGAAATATAGAGGCCGGTAGATCACTACACAGCCGAGCTGTTGAACAAGAACGAGTCATTGAAGCGACCCGTTCTTGTGGCGCATTTAGCGTGTTTCCCAACTGCGCACCGGTGCCGAACGGATCAATGACGCAAGTTCCTCAGAGCATCTTCCATTGAAATACCGTTATAATAAATACAGCATTCCCACCCGACGTCTGTACTCCAAAGATTGCAATCCATTTGTTAAGATAAGGGACTATATCTAAACGGAACGCCCGTTTCTGTCAGTGCTTTTTTTCATATATTTTGGGCTCCCGAACGGAGGTGGCTACCAAATTCAACAGTGTGGCGCACAAGAACAGCTTATTTTTTTTTATAATTTCTTCAAACGATTGGTAACTTTGTGACCTCGTTATTAATTAAATAATCAAAAATGTACTTTGTTTTCACCATTTTTATAAAAATAAATAAATATATCTACCTGTTTCGATAGCAATTCTATCATCCTCAGGAATATTTAGTATTATTCCTGGGGATGATAGCATTTGCTATCGAAACATGTAGAGATATTTATTTATTTTTATTAAAAGTGGTGTAAACAAAGTACATTATTTATTATTTAATAAAAAAATATGTTTCATATATACTATATGAAAACAATATTAGAACAGGCAATATGTCAAGCTAGGAATTAATATCGACGAGGCAAACATAATTCAATTCAAATTACATGTACCTCAATTGATGATTACTATTTTCTGCAAATACAAATGTTCCCAATGTAAATAAAATGAAAATAAAAAGTAAATAAAAATATGTTTAAAAAAATTAACAAATTAAAGCTGAATTATTTTCATACAGTGTTTTATACAGGAGGTTTCCGGCAATTAATACACAACTTTATTATAATTTGTAAATACACTATACTTTTCATATCTATTTCATATGTAAGGAAGTACAGAGAGGGGTTAAAAGTACAACAAAGTAAATTATTCAGTTTTTTAAGTAAAAAATAATCTTCTGAAATCTAGTTTTGCGTGCCCCTGCTGTTTTAAACCTACGTACCCATTGAATGATTCATTGTAAATAAACACGTACTAAATCAGCACTACTCTCATGTAGTGTGACCTTTAACGGGGTTTAATCTAAGTATCAAAAAGATTGACCTCTGATAGTGAATGAACTGTAATATATTGACCTTCACTGGCAGTTGAACTTGATTAATCTGCAATAGTATGTCGCCTATAATAGTGATTAACCTGTCGCAGTATGAGCTGTTATACCAATTGATCTCTAATAGTGATTTAACTATAACAAATATGGTCCTGAAATAGAAAAATAAGTATTAATTGATAAACTAAAGTTCTTAAAAACTTAAGACAAGTAACAATTATTATTTTTATAAACAATAATTATTAATCTAAAACACTCATCCAAATTGAAAAAACCTTAAAAAAAAAACCTTTGGTGCGGGTTCGTGTCCTGCCGGCGACATTTATCTTTGCTCGGAAGGTTTTTTCAATTTGGATGAGTGTTTTAGATTAATAATTATTGTTTATAAAAAGAAAAATAAGTATTTAAATAAAAATCATGTCCAGAGACTACATGTGTCCTACAATGCAGGGACAATTGTCCAAATATTAAAAAAAAGGATTGCCAAATCGGTGAACCTTACTAAATGGCTTCACAATAGTCAGAAAGTATATTTCTTAAAATTGTACTAAAGAACTATTTGCATCATTGACTGATTTTGTACCATTGTTTAAAGTTTTACGTCATTATTTAAACTATTCTCCTAATGAATGTTATTTTTGTACTCATGTTTTGCCCAAAGACTTTAGACCACCGCAAACCTCCTCTTTCACATCTCCTACTCTTACCCCTCCCGACTTCATTCATACTGCCATCCTACTCCAAGAGGAGGAAGCCATAGACCCAATTGCTTCGGACAGTTGGATTTCTTATTGATGGTGTGTAATTTTTACACGTATGATGTTTCGAAATTATGACAACTCATTTTCTTCTCTAAAAACGTAAACGTAAAACTGTTCACCTTTTCGTTACTCTTACTATTATTTTATATGCATAACTACAAATTATTCATTTACAATTTATAAAAAACATTTGTAATGTAAAAGACATTACAAATATTTTTTTGTTGTTGTTGTGGAAAAACTGTATTTCAAATAAAATAAAATAAAACATCTTAACAAACGCGGTGCGCTAACCGACGACAGGTCACCCCGCTCGAGATGCTGCGAACACTGTCCGCTGCGGGATCTCGGTGCGCGGTGCCGACTGCGCGGCACGCCGCTCACGTGACCCGCGCGAGATCAAAGCGCCGCCGCCCAGGCCCTGCGCGCCACCAGCCAGCCACCTGCCGCAGCTACTCACTACTCGCTACACGGTACGCGATGTTGCCAACCTTCGGTGCTCGAGCAATTTAAAACACGTCAAAAAACACTCATGTCATTTTTTTATTTCTAAGTACAATAATAGTAAAATTGTTAAGGTAATTTTCTAAAGATTTTGGATCCTTAAACTACTGAACAGATAAAAAGTCTGATACGTGCTAAGAAAAATACTGATGTGGTCTCAGGTTCAAATTTCACGTGAATAATATTAATAATAATTAAAATAAATTTATTAAGAAATACTTTTGTTTGCACCACTGTTTAATATATAAATATCAACATGTTTCGGAAGCAAGTTCTCCCTCATCACGCGACCCAAAAAGGTTAATATATTTGCTTTCTTAATTAATTAATCACTTATTGTTATTTTTTGTTTATGTTTGTAATTTTCATATTCTTACAGAACTATTTTTCCATGTTCATTATTTGTCTATACTTATTAGTATACTGTGTATCCTTATGAGGGTAACTTCCCCTCCGAAGCATGTTGATATTTATACATTAAACAGTAGTTTAAACAAATTATTTCTAATTAATTTTATTAATAATGACACCGCAAAATAATTACACATTTATTGAAGAAATATAAAATACGTTCATTTGTCAATGATTTGTGATTTCACGTATTTTATTTTAACATATAATTTAGTTTTAGTATTGATAAAATGTTCACTGCTCAGCTATACATTCCGGAGCCCGGAGTGCAGCCGGTGCAGTAAGGTAAATTTCCATTAATTCCGGCAACCATACACGCCCACAACAAATTTCTATGAGATTATATCTTTAGTGCTTTTAACTTACACTTGTTTTTTTTTAAAATTCATGACAAAATGGGCATTCAGACAAATATAAACAAATTTGTGGTGATAATTTTTTTAATTTTAAGAAAAATAATTAAATCGCAGAAAGGCAGGGGCAGTTATACATCGTTGCGAAGTGTCAATTCTATTTGAAATGGGCTGTTTTTGACATGGAATTGGCTCAGGAGTAGCATAGAAATTATCTCATTTATGTTATTTCCACGTAAACCAGCTTTGAGTATTGCATTCCGGTTGACGAGCAAATTTTGAAGAAAACTAAGACATTCCATTACAGTTGTGTACCTAATGTTTATGAAAAATTTTAGATAATTTTTAGACAATGCTAGAATTATAATGAATTTAAGACTTAACTAAATAATTAATCTTACTGTTTTCCCGAAGAGGTAGGCAGAGAGGACGGACCGCCAAACAACTCGGTATTGGCACACACTCCTCGCTTTATTCACATTCTTATATCGTCTTATAGATACTCTTCTATTATTCTGACTCTTGACATGACCCGACTCGAATATTTTGTTCACTTGATCGTACCATGTCTTTCTCGGGCCTACCCAGCTTCTTCTTACACTCTTTTCTTCGTTCATTCGCTCTACATTCCGAAACCATGTAAGCGTCCCTTTCTCTCATCAGCTTCGCATTCATTGAAAACGGAAAGACTGATAGCGCTGATTAGCGCTAACAAAAAAATGTCCAAGGAAGCGAAGCTAGCAGTCCACAATGGAGTGCTGATACAAACCCAGGCGCATGGAAGTGAGGTATGGAACTGACAGAGGTAGGATGAAAGTAGACTTAATGCTATAGAAATGATATATTTGAGGCGTATGTGTGGTAAAAAGGTGCACCACCCTCTACAGATGGCATTTACAACAAATATTAAGGGAGAGAGGACATCGGATAAGTGTTATTTACTAATTAGAAATCATGGTGGCAATATTACGCAATACGATAAACGTAATGTTTTTTAAGAGATTTTTTTTATTATTATGTTTTATCTAATTTACACGCGCAAAGCATTCATCAAAATCAAATCAGAAATACGACTTTTTCTGGCCGTTCTACGTATTTTTTACAAAATATGAAAAAAAAAGTGGAGAAAAATAATTCCAATCCTTTCCCGATACGTTTTTTTTAAATAAAATTGACGCCAAAGTTTTATAATCCGCATTTTAAAAAAACATTAAAGTTTAGGGTTTTGTGAGAAAATTAAGGTGCCCCCTTATCTTTTTTTAATTTTATTCTCTGCATTTAAAAGAGAAGGCTTCATCATTTTAAAGCATTTTGTAACATGCGTAGGACGGTCAGAAAAGGTCATATTTCTGATTTGATTTTGATAAATGCTAAACCTATATACATTTTTTAAATATGTGAAAAATATTGTTCTCTTAAAAATATGGTATTTACCTTTTTTCTAAATGTAATGCATACATTTTAAAATATAAAACAACGATAGATGTATAATTAAGATGTTTCCAAAGTATGTATTACGTATCAAGTATTTTTGTAAGTAATTTAATTTGTGCCTAATTTTTTTATAATTGTAACGTGTTATGCAAATTAAAAAATTTAAAATAAAAAAACATTTTGTTTTTAAAAAATATACGTATATATATATATGTATTTTGCGAATGACATCATACTAATTTGTTTACTCGGTATTGAATGTGTTACCCTTTGAAGTTCGCCGACTCGGGCGCCGTGGAAGTTAAACCAATTTCTCCGCTGATGCAAATGACACCGTATAACGGTAGGAAATTAGCTCGAGTCGAGTCATAACACCTTCAAGGCCGGGGCAATAAATCTTCGCTAGTTATAATAGCTACATGATATACACCGTGTTTCAGGGTGGAACCGCGAAATTTCAGGAGGTGATTATTACGACATTATTGATAAAAGTTTTTCATGAAATAAACGGGATTTTTTTTAGGTTGCCGTAAACTCGTATTATACTCGTAGATTTACAATACCAATCGCTTGCATATCCAATCAGTCGTTAGGATAAGATCAGTCAAACAGATTTTGCATTTAGCGATCTATAGTGGGAGGTATATAGTATAAAGTATCGGTTACAAAATCCATTATTTATTTTATTATTTATTTAGGCCTTAATAAAAAATAATTTTAAAATTCGTAGATTTTCTCCTGGAAATTCGTGGTACCACCCTGATACCTTGTGCATATATCTTTTCTATCATATAAAAGATTGTGTGTTTGTTTTGTATACAAATCTACAGTTTTATTCGGGGCTTGAATTTTATAATACTTGACCTTCAAAACAAGAGTAAGGTCACTGTCTACATGAGATTTCTAGAAATCGTACCATTCCCCCTTTCCCATCCCTTAAAGCAGATTGTTTTTAGTTCTTGATGAAATTTCGCTCATTGACGTTCAAAATAAGAAAAAATTACTGGGTAGGGATAGGGATAGAAATGGGGAAGAGGTGGGGGGAGGGGTAGGGTTAAAACATGACAACCTCTAAACTTTTCTCAAAACCATTCATAGCCCCGGGCAACGCCGGTTACCTCAGCAATATATATATATAAAATATATAAATATAATACGTAATATGGATTATTTCACCGTGCTGAAGGAGTTGTACGAATACTGTCAGAGCCGGTGGTACCGTTCAGGTGAATTCCGATCACGGGGTCACGAGTTCGATCTCTAATGAGTGCAAAAAGTGATGATGTATTCTGATAGGAATTTGCACGATCAGATTTTTTTAATACTTAATACGCTAGAGATATTTGAAATATCTATAGTGTTTTATGGAGTGATGCAAGTTTTATAAGCCAATGTAATTTTCAAGTGATTTATTAAATCGCCTTCTTGTCTGTCGGATGTAGAGAGGCTTGTTAAGATCTAATGTTGTTCTAAAACTAGCTAGCAATCCCTTCGGTAACTGTAGGATTTTTGTATCTTCGACCACTTGACTCGGTGACTTTTCTATTAAGGTTAAATTAAATGTGATACGCACTCACAGATGGCGCTCATTTAAATATTTAAAAAAAAAACGCTTTAACGCTTAATGCTCTCAGATGTGATTTTTTGTTGGCGGGTGTGTAAATAAATAAAATAAATTCTTATTGTAAGTTTAAAGCTCGAGTCGTTCAAAAAACTTATAAAAATACTGTGTATGCTATTACAATAATATATTGTATTTTTGTAAATTTCTCGAAGGACTCTCTCAGGAAATCTACAGTAACATTGTTTTCATTTAATATTCCATGTGTACGAGTATAACCGCCATTTCAATATTTTAAAGCATCATATGCCAGGAGTGTTTTTTTTTATATAATATCGAAATTAGAGTCATCCATGAGCGCTTATCACGTTTCGTTGAACCATAGAAAAGTCACCACTTAAGTAGTCGATGATACATAAATCCTACGGTTACCGAAAGGATTAAGAGAAACGGCTACGCGGCCTGTTTCATACACAATTCATCTTTAATTTGAGACCAAAATACCCATCCGAACTGAACGATATTTTTATTTTAATTAAAGGTATAGTAAATATCTCGTACGGATTAGAAGTATTATATGAAATAAAGAACAATTTTTCATGATTTTAGAGGTGACTTTGAAAATTATTTGTGGGTATTTTTTTTTTATTTTCTTATTTATTATACAATTTTTTTTAAGATGGTTTGGACATGTGGAGCGAATGAACGATGAAAGGAGTGTAAGAAGAATGTATGTCGCGAATGTTAATGGAAGAAGAAGCCGGGGACGCCCGAGGAAGACATGGCATGATCAAGTGAATCAAATACTTAAGTCGGGCCATGTCAGAAGTCGGAATAATAGAAGAGAATGTATGAGACGATGTATGAATGTGAATGAAGCAAAAATGTATGCCGAGATCGAGTTGTTTGGCGGTCAGTCCTCTCTGCCTACCCCTGCGGAGAAACGGCGTAATGGTTAATTAGTTAGTTAGTTATTATAGTAATTTGATTACATAAAATAAAAAAAATAAAACACCTTTAAAAACGTTTTTTCGGGTCGATATTTTAAATTATGTACGGGCATATGGTATATATATTTTTTAAATTGTCATATTTGTTATATTAATTAAATTACATAAAATGAAAAAAAAAATAAAAAATCTTTAAAAAACTTTTTTTTCCATTCGATATTTTAAATCATGTATTGCAAATGTGTGCTCCAACGTAAATTGGACGTTTTTATTTTTAATAACCATAATCCTTATTGTAACACTTTTTTTTATAATAGACGGGGTAAAACTTTTTTTTAAGTCACCATTTAAAGCTCCCAAATCATTGCTAAAGTTGCCTCTAAAATCGCAAAAATTTGACTTTTTAATGGCCATTTACTTTTTAAGTTCTGAAAAAAAACTTCCAATCCGTACTAGATATTTGCTAAATCTTTTGATGTCAAAAAAAGATCATTAGGTTTAGGTGAGTACTTTGACCCCAAATCAAAAATTATGTTTTGTATGAAACAGGCCGCGCAGCCGTTTGCGTTTCATTTAAAATCTATTACTGCCTCGACGCTCCCATGGGTATTCTAATAAAAAAGAAAAGTATTTCTTAGTAATTGTAATATGTATAATAATATATTTATTATTCCTATTTTATGCTATGTAGGATCTTAAAAATATATATGTAAGGAAGTCACCAATTTTCTGCTTCACGACATATACGAGTGAGAAAGGAAGTGGTTGATAGCGAGACTTGTTAGCAATCAAATTAACCGGATTCGAATCCCACAGCGGAAACCGTCGTATTCCTATTTTATGCACAGCAAAGGCCTACTCTTTAAATCCGTTATTTGTGCCGCACATATTTAAAAATTAAAAATAAAGCTTCTTTGTGCATTTTTAAGGAAGTTATCTAAAATAGGCAATACAATACAAATTTATTTATACAATAAAAAATTTCGATGTCTTCGTAGCTATCGTAAAGAGCATAGCAAAAAAACTAAGAGCAATAAATCATCAATGTCATTTTTCCACCTGGACCTTCATTCTCACAATGCCGTTTTTTGACGTCCATAAAACTGTAGAATTCCTCAAGATGTTGATTAAAATGCCCATCTAATTAAAAATAGATTTAAAAACTAACTAATTTACAACCCACATTGCGAAGGAATCCTAATATAAAGAATGTTGTTTTTTCTTTTCTTTCATTTCGGAGCGTGCCTATCCGAATACGTTATTTTCATTACTTTCAGTTTAATTTATTTCATCGAGTTCGGGAAACATCAAAGCTGGGTATATACAACTATACTGGTATAACTATACAGTCAACACTGTTCAGGTACCGATGCGAGATGGTCTTCATCGCCAGGTGAGTCACAAGTCGTGAGAGTGTTTAGGTTAGGCTCCTAATCAGACAGATTATTGTTTCTTCCGGGTTCGGTTGACGCCTGGTAATAAACAGACTCCGGGGACTGGACCAAAGTCAGTATCCATTCAATCCTAAATAACACTGGCTGAAAGCTCTGGAAAAGCTTTGAGGGAATTCCCGTTGGAAATAATTTTTGCTTTGCATAAATATTTCTTACTTAGGTACAGCTAACAATGCAATATATTTATAGCTGATGGTGTGTTTCTTATTCGATTGGCAAACACTGTATTGATCGGGGAAAACAAACTTCAATTGTAAGTAAATAAAATGCATATTAAAATATTTATTACATCTACGTTTACTTGCATGATTATTTTTTTTAAATTTGCAAGCAGGTACAGGCAAATCAGTTTAAAGATATTCTCTTGTCTGGTAATGTGCTGTATCGTAAGACCACTGCAGGGTAAGAGAGGAATGTGCACAAATACATTCAAACATACGCTCAAATGATTTACCTGGTAGTTTTCACCTGTTTTCTTACTGTTTTCGAACACTTATAAGAACAACAAAAGACTGTTAATATATAATACTTTACGTCTCCTAGGCCCTAGACAGGCTAATGAAATTGTTTATTGGCTCAAGAAAGATTTTCGGTATTTGAAAAAGATTGATCAATTTCACCAGAAGTGACTTTACTTTGAGCACACGGAGACGCCCAGAATGCGCTTCTTTCAGTTTAGCTCTTCAGTGCAGAAGACACTTACTTAAACTTATTGTTTCGTTATAACAGAAGGTTCAGGATTCTTGAGAATAATTCAAATTCATCATTTTCCCAATTATATTACCTACTATACCTAATCAATCAAAAATCTAAAATCCTCAGTTTCTCGCCCCAATCTTTTATTTCCGTTCCATCAATATATCAAAAATCCACTAATTGCTATAAATATAGAGCAAATTCTAACTAAGAGAGCGCCAATACGAAATTCTTAAAATTACAAATTAAAAAATATATTTAGTGTTGGGTAATTTTTAATCTTGAGTCTTAACCGCGCGTTGAAATACAATATTGTACAATAACATAATTAATTACATATTCACATAAATAATAATTGAAGTATTATTTGCGATACATTTCTTTTTACGGACAGATCTATAGAGCATCAAAGACCATAGTAAAATATCCATTTCATTTATGATTCGGCAATTTCCATTTGGAGTATTATTTTTATGCGAATAAGAAGGCTATGATTAAAGTTTATAATATTTTCCGGGATTTTATTTGCTTGCTTCTGAAATAAACTCGTTTCAATTAAATTAATCCTTTAACAATGTTTGGTCTCAAAACCAACATTTGGTTACTTAGCGCTCAGGGCCGGACTGGAAAAGATTTCTGTCCCGCGTGTAATACATTTTCCCAACTCTAAACTCCAATCTAAACGAAACCGTATCTCTTTCCCTCTTCCTTACCATGTTTTTCCCCCTCGTTGTACGCTTTTGAAATGAATCATTTTCAAATGTTGATCAAATTATTTTCAATAGTCAGAATGGTTTACCTCATAAATTCTTGAGGTAAACCATAAAAGGTGAGTCAGTGTTTTTGTTATTTTTTTATCAACAAATAGCTGAAGTACCCGGCGTTTTCCGGAGTCATGTACAGTTTTGACTAAAAAAAAATATGTATTAACTTAACCCCTACCCCTACCCAGTAATTTTTCTCTTGTTTTAAACGTCAAGTGGATTTTTTTTTAAATATCAACATTGTGCTTTAAGGGGTAGGAAATGGGGATGGGGCTGGTTTTAGAAATATTATGTAGATAGTGACCTTCCTGTTTTTTAAAAGTCAAGTGTGCAAAATTTCATCAAGCTCTGAAAACTGTAGATTTGTATACAAAACAAACACACACCGCCCGCTCGGTACATTCTTTATATAATAGATAGAAGATGGATAGAAGAATAAGATAATATATTTTCCCATTTGTAACTAATACGGTTTAAGAATAAATAGTAAATTAAAAAAATCATGTCTGTTTTCATTAGTTCGCCATGTCTGTCTCAAAACTGACAAAAATTAACTTTATTGTTCACAGAAACACCCATTAAAGTATATGTGCTTAAGCCTGTGGAAATCTAAGTTATATTTTCATTAAAAAAATGCAACCAAGATGGTGCAAAAAAAAATAAGGTTTTTTATTTTATTTGTTTATTCACCCCCCATTTGCCCTTTCGCATTTTATTACGTCACATTCATAATATCCATAATATTTTTAAATATAAAAATAACGATGTAATATAAAATATACATTTCACGTACCTAATAGTAATAAAAAACATGATAAATACTGTCAAGAATGTAATACAATTTCAATAACATTATTTTTATAAGTTGATAGAATTTTAATACCGGTGTTGTCTATGTAGTATTTATTACGTGAACTATGCAGTCGATTCATCGCGGAATTTCATTCTGCATTGGTTCCTATATTGTTACAATGGTAAGGTGCATTCTGACGAACCATTTTACTCGGTAAGTACTCGTATATAAGTCAATCAACGAAAGAAGTTTAGGGGAGTCCAACATGTTATTATAATCTAATCACTCAAGGCGATCCACCGGCTAAAATTCCAAATAAGTCACTCGCCCTCACGCTTAACATCGGACGCATGTTTCGATTTACGCAAAAAAACCATCACCGAAATGCGTGTTTTATTCTATTCGGTAAAGCTCAGACATAATTAATAAAATGTTTTACAATCATATTCTAAAAAACTTAATTTACCACAAAGAACAATACGACAATATCGGAAAAGGGGTTCGTAAGTAGGAGAGTTTGCGCTTTAAACAATTTTTTTTAATGTCTGATACTTTATTTTTTTCTAGGCTTCTAAAAAAACACACCGAAAAATTCCCGGTTGAACGAAAGGCCAAGGTGTGTTCTACTTGCAGTACTTAATTAAATCATATACGATATTTCTAGGCCATCAAATTTTCAAACCGAAAACATATGATTTTGCGTTACTTCCCATTGCATCGCCTTAAGGGCGAGAGGGACGTCGGAGAGTTATTATTTATCAATTCAAAATAATACTATCATTATTTTGAATTGATAAATAATAACTCTCCGACGTCCCTCTCCCCGTTAATCACTGTAAAGTGTGCGGAATGATACAGCGTTCGGCGTTATGCAACTAGAACCCTGACTGTACTGTCTAATCATACCATATATCTACAAGAGGAAGATCTGTACCAATGCGACCCTGATCTCTGTAGTTCTTTTAATCTGCTCCAGATAAGTTGGTTTGATCGGGACCGAATCTATTTGCTATCTGCGGCGTAAACTTTTGTTATCTAGTAGCGTTACTGCTCACAGTGCTCACTGCTTACATGTAACGCGAGGTTATTTAATTACCCTGACCACTTTGTAACCACCTACTGGATTCTTCAAAGGAAACCGATCCTTTCATCTCGCGCCGCCTCCACCGCGAGTGTTTTCAAATCAAAGTAGATAGTATTGAGGGGCTTTATGATTCGTTTGTTTGGCCATAATAGTGTTGTTACTAGCTATCAACTCCACAACTACAGTATAATGCTGCACTGTCTATTGTGTGTACTGCGTTGTGTTCCCGAGAACAAGCAGGTCTAAATTCGAGCAGGACTTTAGATTTGTTGAGTCAAGGCGAACTAATTTTGCACTGTACTTAAATACCAGCAGCAGCTAGTGACTTGTGTAATACTTGAAGGGAAAGGTTTAAATTATTATTTTTTTTAATTTTTAATTTCTTTAGAAGAAGCAACAGTTTAGTATTTCAGCTGTCTATAGCAGAATTTTAATTACATCTCTGAGGCGTATGTGTGATAACCGCGTAAGATATGATTATGAGAAAGTTAGTTAATATTGAAAAGCCGTTGTTCGCGTAATTAGGAGAGGGAAGTTTAGATGATTAAAATATATAGAATGATTGAACGGAGGGTTTTAGAAGAGTACGATATGTCACGTTAATGGATAGAAAGTGATGTCTCAGGAAGATGTACTAAGACCAAGTGTTATTGTATGTAATGCCGAAATTTCCAGAACTCTGATTAATAAATAAATTAACAATTACTTTGTGTTCTCCACCTTATTAATATATATACATCAACATGTTTCGAAAGCGATGCTTTCCTCGTCAGGAATATACAGAATGCTATTATTTATTACTTTGTATTCTATACTAGTATACTCTATTAATAAAATGGTGAATACAAAGTAATTTTTAATTCGTATATTAATAATGACGCCACAAAGTAAATACCAATTTTATGAAGAAATAACAAATGAATTTATCGGAAAAGTATTTTTTTAAACACCTAGTGCGTTCAAGTATTTTAAATATTTATTTTTGGGTCTCTAAAATAATATACACGTTAAGCCATTTACGATAAAAAATTGTCGCTTTATTTTTGATGGTAGAGTAATATTTTATTCACCAAAGGGGACTTTACCTACGTAAAGTTAGATCGGAAGTCAAATCGTGCAAAGAAATCAAAAATAGTTAAGCGCATAGGCAGTAAGTTGTTCAGTTATTTTTACGGGAAAACTTCACAAACTCTGTACAATACATTCCTGAAACTTTCTTAGAAAGGTTACTTCCCTGTTACGAGAGATCAAAGATTATGACAAAACATTCAAAATCCACTGAAAACAAAAATATTTTCCCCAGAAACTCCGGTAATAAATTTAGTTTGTCGCGTCTAATAACTTATCCTGTAAAAAATCATGAATGGAGGCTCCGAAGTTGCAAAGTTTGCACAAAGGCATTTATTTATGATGAAAGTGAAAATCGTAAAAACGACAAGTAACGCGGAGGCGATGACACTCATATTGTGACGACGCAACGCCAGCTTTTTTACGCTGTTCGCGTCAATATTATGGTTCATTATGCTCCTGTTAGTGTTTTGATTGTTCTAGTCTCTGCCTATTTACATAATTCATATATCGATTGCCTATTTCTAGGCGAAGACAGGTCAAAACTTCCGAATTTTACTCAGTTACATTTGAAATAGTTATGTCGTTATGAATTATGTTCTGCTTCTGTTTTAAAAAAGAAACAACTCATATATTTTTCATTTTTAATTATTAATTATTTTTATTGAGATTTAAAAACCTTATATTAATATTTAATCATTCTAGAAAATAATATTAACATAACCCATAAGGAAAAATGAAAACGGAAAAAACGACAGAAAATAAAAAGATTTCAGTCGCATCTGGAACTCGAACCCAGGACCTCTGCCTATCCGGGGCAACCGCTTAACCAACTTAGATAATGAGACCAGTTCAATTTGTCATCTTCATCGATATCGTATCTCAAATTCAAGATTTTTAAATATTATTCTCCATTTTTAATCCCATATTATTGGCAGCTACCTTTATAATGATTACATAGTTCCTAAGCAAAACAATTGCAAACTAGACAGTGTCTCGGATTAATATCCGATTTTATAAGATGACATAATTTGAGCTGGTCTCATTAGGTAAGTTGGTTAAACGGTTGCCCCGGATAGGCAGAGGTCCCGGGTTCGAGTCCCAGATGCGACTGAAATCTTTTTATTTTCTGTCGTTTTTTTTCCGTTTTCATGTTTCATTGGGGTTAGGTTAATATTATTTTCTACAATGATTACATACACTTTTAGTTTGGAAGTGAAAGCAAGAAAAAAAAAATTTATTAATATTTTTGTCAGTTCTATGAGGAAATATTTAAATTAATTTATCTGTATTTTTTTTAGATGTCTCACTACAGAAATAGGCCATCGATATGCATGTATACATGTTTTTTTATTGTTATTTAAAAAATATTGATTTTAAGTTTCACAAAAAAAAATGCGTTTCAGAATTTATACCTCTCTTATGTTTGAAGCATTTACTTGTGCGCAGAAGAGGAGTGTATACTGCATATCACTGTGAAAATTTATGAATAGTTTTTTTTTTAAACTGTTAATGTGGTAGAGTTTGAAATTATTGTAAAGGGTGATTTTCTAAATAAAGTCTAGAAATTTAATAAAATCGAACAACAAAATACCATTACTATGGCAACACCAAGAAACACCGATTTTAGAACAAATTATAGCGGATTCAAGTGTGAAGTTATGTTCGACTATAGAATCTGAATTGGATGGAAAATTACATAAAACTCAATGATTTTATTTGTTTTTAAATATACGTTTTTTTAGCGTGTTTTATTTATTTATTTAATTTTGACGTATAATAAATGCTTTCTTTGATGTGTACATTTCAAAAATACAAACAATCTTTTCCGTGTTACAGTAAAGTAAGTAAGTTACGATACGTTTAAATTACAGTAAGTTCGAAAATGTTATTTCCTTAAATATGACGTAGAAGCACATTCTATCAGGAATTACCACTATTTTTTTAACACCGTTTGACGTTAGTGTGAAAAATATTCACTTGAACCCTGGTGTTTTTTTTTTAATTATCTTTTTCATTTAAGCCATCTTGATGTTTCCATTTAAAACTATTCAAAGAATCGTAGAGCCTCGATATTTTTCTTGTCTTTCTTAGCGGATTATATTACGTTTTCTTCTCAGAACCTATTTACTTTTTCGTAAATTATTTTTTTCTTGTCGTGTGCGTTGAAAATGTAAGGTTATAATTTATTTCACTAGATCTTCCTCTCTTTAAAAACTTCAACGTATAACGCGGTTACGAGGTAGATGTATAGAATTTTTTGTATAAATACGAAATTACGATATCTGCCTTGTGACTCCAAATTTTGTTGCTAAAGTAGCCCCCTATTGGTGGTCATATCTTCCTGTCATTCTAGCGGCTAAAATAGCCCGTTTATTAGCGGTCATATCTTCCTACCATTCTAGCAACCAATGTATTATTTAAAGTATCTCCTTATTAACTGTCATATCTTCCTGACATTCAAAAGACTAAAGTAGCCCCTTACTAGTAGTCATATCTTCCTGCCAATCTAGCGGCTAAAGTAGCCCCTTATTGGTAGTCATATCTTCCTTCCATTCTAGCGGCTAAAGTAGCCCCGTATTGGTAGTCATATCTTCCTTCCATTCTAGCGGCTAAAGTAGCCCCTTATTGGTAGTCATATCTTCCTTCCATTCTAGCGGCTAAAGTAGCCCCTTATTAGTAGTCATATCTTCCTTCCATTCTAGCGGCTAAAGTAGCCCCGTATTGGTAGTCATGTCTTCCTTCCATTCTAGCGGCTAAAGTAGCCCCTTATTAGTAGTCATATCTTCCATCCATTATAGCGGCTAAAGTAGCCCCATATTAGTAGTCATGTCTTCCTTCCATTCTAGCGGCTAAAGTAGTGTCTAAAGTAGCCCTATATTAGTAGTTATATCTGTTGTATTGTGGTATTGTATTAAAAAGCACTTGTAAATGTAAAGTAGATTTATTGACCATTCATGTTGACACAGGTTTAACAAGTGACTCAACAGAGATTATGTCCCATAGACAAACTTTTAGAAGTAGTACATAGAGTTATATTAGTATATAATACCAACAAAATCTTCCTTCCATTCTAGCGACTAAAGTTTCCCTTAATTAAAATTAACCATCATATATTCCTGCCATTCTAGAAACTTACTCATAAATATGTGTTCTTAGTGAGTTCGAATATTAAACGAGACCTACAGTTAGTTTTTGTTTCGATCAGTTTAGAGACTTAGTCCGTAACGCTGGGCCCGAATCAACGAGCCCAATTAAAGTGATTACTTAACTTTATTACTGGCAGTAAAAATAAATCACCTTTATTGTATCATGAGCGGGAATTAAGGCTACTGACCAACTTCTGGCGATTACCGTAACTATGTTTTCGAGTTGTTATTTTATACATGTATTTATGAAAAACTGCCTTTTTGTGATTATATAGGAGCCAACTGATTTAATTTATTGTATTATTTGGCAATCTCCGAGCCTAATGTTTAAAATCCGGAGGTCTCGGCTTCCAAAACTACTCTTGCGACAATTAAATTGATTAAATTCGTATGTCTTATTTCGAAATATTATTTTTTTAATAAATATAAAATTGTCTATAACCTATTTGCGGAACTTTTCAAAGTGGTATCTACTCTCAGTATCGCCGTGGTGAAGATCAACATTCATAATCGAAACGTTGCTTGAGATTACTTAAGCCGTCTTTAGTGAGCAATTTGAATACTCAAATGCTTCTCAACCTTCCTCTTCCCCATGGACTTCCGATCTCTACTCATTCGATCCTCAAAACGTAACCCAGTTGGGGAGACTGTGCAGTATTTACATAAAAAATCATGTTTTGTTCAAACGCTGCTAAAAAATACAAAGAGAATTGATGAAAATACATTTCAAAACAAAACCTTACCTAGGTACCGATTTAGCTTGAAACGTTTTGTGGTCCACGAGATTATAAATTTAAATAATTATTATTGATAATTTCATTTAAACCGGGGTAGAATTTTTTTTTGCTTTCAATAAAAAATTTTAAATCTTTTTAAATTTAAAAAAAGTTAACATTTCAAATAAATATCAACTATTTTTGTCACAAACCTTCTAATAATTGTAATATAATTAACAAATAAGAATAAAATAGCAATTGCAATATCATGCGATGTGCAGTGTTTTATAATATTGTGTCCTGTGCATACAAAATCATAATTTCCCAAGCAAAAGCTTTCTAATATAACGTGTGACCTGTCAGGTAAACATGTTTCTTTATCAGTTTGTACATAATAAGATAAACCCTAGCATATGCTGAACGAAATGTGTTTTTTTTTGTACTATTCTTTATATTTCCATATACTTGATAATTACACTTTTCTAAATATATCGTATTGCCATACTGTGGCAATACTATTTTTTCTACTTTGTATAATGGCATTTAACATAAGCTAAACTTGTCAATTTGACTGCCCTAAAACGAGTTTTTGTTCCCAGTTGCGCAGTCAAAGCTTTCATGTTTTTATTGTTTGATAATGTGTGAAATAAAAAAAATATGTATGTACCTAATATTAATACAGCGCCCTTGAGGTAATTTTTTTTTACAAAAATGGCGGTATCCTTATTACAAAATATTATTAATAGCTTATGAATTTCAAAAGCTCGTATCAGTCTTAGAAATTTTGCATATTATAAATACTTATTATGTTCAAGAATATTTTTAATGCTAGCACCACGATCATAATAAGAAAGGAATAACGCCCGATAATCCAAGTCTTACGGAGACATGGATTATACGGTGAAGGTCAACCCCGATAATAAGTAATTCTGCCGTAAGTAGGTATTAAATACAAGAAATGGATGGATCGGTCAGTTATGGCGAAATATGTCTAATTACTTTTTGCCTTCCCGTCACAATCACGGGGAGTCCGTTTGATAGATTCCCATATCTTAACAAACGGATTGCAATCTTTAGAGCACACGCGTCACTTGGGAATGCTGTCCTCATTCTACCGGTATTTCAATGGAAGATGTTTCGAAGAACTAGCGTTTTTGATTCCTTCGACACCAGTGCGTAGTCTAAAAACACGCCAAAAGCGTATCCAACATTTGTACGTGGTTGACATTTTTCACATGAGAACGGGTCGTTTCTACGACTCATTCTTGAGTTTAGCAGCTCAGCTGTGGAACGACTTGCCGGCCTCTGTGTTTCCTCCCTCCTACAACATGGGTCTTTTCAAGACCCGAGAAGAAATTATGTATGGATTTAACGTAAAAAAAAAATCGAACGATTTAAAAGATGGCATGGAAAAGCGACATTGAAAAGGCAGAAGAATGGCTAAAGTATTTCAAAGGCAGATATCTAAGACCGATGTGTGGCAAAACCATATACGAAATAATTATGATTGAGGAATGGGACAATGTAAAAAAGACAATCATATGTTCCGGGCAGTAGCGGCTCGCGACTTTTGAGTGAGCTAGAGTGCTGTGATTGAAAAATACGACGTTATTGATGTTGTTGAAGCCGAAAATAATAAAAAAAAAATTCAAAACTTCAAGCCGAGAAAGATTTTTTTTTTTTTTTTCTAAATTTAAATTTCAACCTAGCTCGCTCAAAAGATCCGAGCCGCCACTGGTTCCGGGCATGCAAAGCGAATAAACGGAGCGAGGAGGGAATTTCATCAAGGTAGATGTCAGGGGAGCCAGTCCACAAAATTATAAAGCTAGCAAAAAGATTACATTTTTTGTTTAAGCTTTTTTGGGGGGACGCGTGCCTGGCCACGAATTGGGCTGGAAATTTTAGTGGTCGTCACATATAATATAAAATTATACGGAAGTCAAAAGACTTATGCGGCTTATCGTCGTTGTCTGCTTTTATGTATGTGTGCTTGGTCTATTGGAAATTTTCAAATTTCTTTTTCTTAAATCACGGCATCCTTGGTGGTTTTACAATGCTTTTGTGTTCTTATTTTCGCCAAATTTGTGGCTTGATCAGTCGAAGTTTAGAGACCCTCGTAATATTTTTCTTTCACTTCGCTTGATTGACCCATCGCTTCGATAAGTCTTCTCAAGCATGCCCTACCGCAGTTCTGGGCGAGTTCAATGTGCTAATTCCTGGAAATAATAATTTGTGGAAAGCACAGTGTTCGCATCTTGACTTAAATGATTTGTGATGGAATAATGTTTTCCTTAGGAACGTACCCACAGCATTCAGCACTGACATGATAATTATGACCATCAGTAAAATATTTAGGTATGAAACGACACATATTTATTTATTATATTATATACGCCCTACCATATATGGGCTCTTACATATTTTGTTAATTACAATAGTCACACAGGTGCAAAACACATCTCAGTATATACATTGATAAAATAGATATCCTTCATGAAATACATCAACTAAATATTTTATTTGTCTCACGAACGAATACAGGAACGACATTGTGTAATTACCATTCAAAATAATTAGCTATAGAGGCGAGTATTCAAAACTTACCTCACAACATATCTTAATAATTGTTGAGGATGTATGCAATAATTCGTTTGATGCCATTTTGGTGACCAGATCTGAATAGCCAGGTACTTCCACACTCTTGCTCATCTCCTTCCCCTCCTCGATACCTTCAGTCTCACAACATACCCCAATTGGGGTTGCCATAGTCTCACTAACTCCAGACGGTTGGGAGCAGTTGGGACTCTTGTGTTGTATCACATCAAAAAATAAATACAAACGTTTCAAGAAAATTATTCTACTTAATAAAAAAATCTTTCTAAATCCAGACAGGCGATAAAGTACCTAGTAATAATGTATCCACTCGTATTTTACAGAACTATTAGTTTTATTCTACCTGTTGAAATGTATAATGGTTTTTCATTCGGTAGATTAGTTAGTTAAGTTACATTCCATGATGTTACATAGGTATCAGTTAGTTGCTAAATAATATTTGTCTTTCTTGTACTAATCTGAAATAGACGGAAGACTTTAAGTGGAAAAAGCCGACATTTCCTTCTTTTGAACTCATTTTAAAATCCTATACATCGGCGGCGAGCATTGTTCTCCAACCAGGGTATGAATAATTGTGAATTGAATATTTGATAATAGCCATTTTATTAACTCACTATAAGCAAAAACTTGACAATAAAAACAATTGAGTCATAAAAAATGTTCACTGATTTATGGAAAAATACACATTTAGATTAAAATTTATTTTATTTTCTTTAATGGTTCGTTTTCTTAGGGTAGGCGCAGCTTTTCAACCTGTATGGACTGCACACCACTTCTCTACACTATGCGTACATGATATTTTGTCAATATGCACTCAACTCCCGAAAAGTCCCGCTCCGTTTTTTGTCAAAACTAACGATCTTGTTGTTATTTTGTCATTTCGGTGTGTTAATTATTTAATTGCACATTATTGTGAGTTGCGAGTTTCCAGTTCGAGGTTGAACGCATTCTCGCGGCCAGCTGCCATTGCGCCTCGGCAGGAATTCTCCGGAATTCTGCCCAAAGAATGACAGCCCGCGCTTTTCGGTCGCGTGCGCGCCGCCATTTTTTCCTCACATTTCTTCAGACCAATCATACGCGTTGGCGGCATCACTGCGCGCGCAACCATCTCGCGAACTCATCGGACCACTTATTTTTTTTTCTGCCACCAAATTTGTTTGAATAATTATTAATTACGGTTACATAATAGAATCAATAAAAACAAAGGCGTTATGTTTTAATGACAGTTGGTAGATTGTAATTTGTTGGAACAGCACTATTTGATATTATGGGAATAAAAAAGGAACTAGTGCTGAATGAAGGGACAACTCGGGAACACCTGGGTCTTGGGAAGGCATGGCGCGCACAAGTAGGACAAATACTGGAGTCCAGTCATATCAAGTTGAGCATTGAGGAATACAATTAGAGGTGCTATTGCGTATGGAATATCTCATCGAAGCTGGTTCCACTATGAGCACCCTAGAAGGGTGAGGGGGGAGGCAGTTTCCGTTGTTTGTCGCACTGTCGCCGAGCGAACGCAGCACGGTGGTCGTTGAGGGAACTTACCCTCAACTATGTGGAACCATTTTTTTTCGCTTCGTGTCTCATCTAAATATAATACATCAATGTTGTTGAGACGAAGTATGAATTGAAATAAAACAAGGAGTATGCCTCAAGATGGATGTGGGTTGTGTACCATCCTCCCCGTCTGCCCTGCAGAGAAATGACGTTATCTACAGTTCAAGCTTTGGAAAAATTACAAACTTTGTGTGGTTCAAATTGGCATTGGTTGAGAAAGGAAAAAATATCAAATTTGTACGATTAAAAACAGATTAATTAATTTATTAAAGTTTTAGTTAGAGTTCGTTTGACAAATGGATTTTTGGGAAAAGGGACTTTTGGAACTGAAAACAGTTCGGTCAGAGAAAGGTTTGAGATGGGTTTGAGGTTAGAGGTGTCTGTGATTTTAATATGTAAAAACTTTTTTTTAAAACTAAACTCATGTAAAAAAATACTAAATTTGATTAAAAATATTTCGTAGTTACAATTAAAATTTATATGGTTTACAAATAAAAAGTAAGATTATTCACGTCAATATTATTTTAACCATTTGGACAATGCTTATTGTCGTAATATAGAAATTAATGAGATATTTATACGGGATTTAAAACATAATGAAAATATATTTGAATTCATACAAAAAATGATATACGGTTTTATATACAAAGCAAAACCACACCAACAACTGTTTGAAAACCCGTCAATAACCATAAATATGTAACTGGGATGGCTTTGCTCGAAGGGACATGTTGCAAAGATTAAAGATCAAACACCGAGAAAGTTTCTTTATAAAAATCATCCAAAACGGAGGAATATTGAAAGCAGTGGCGGTTAGAAAAAAGTTTAGTTTAGAAAACTAAACTACGTTTGCGCAGTGAACTCCTATAAAAAATCTGTTTTAATTCATTTTACCACACTTAAATAGCACGTTATACAAATTCCGTGCTAAAAATCCACAAATCCATTATTAATTCTGCTCGAGAATGAGTCCGAAATGAATCCCATAGGTGCATTTAGAAATCAGCGGCTATGGGACTTTCTGTAATGTTCTAAGAAATAGTTCATACAATCCCATACTCGTGGCTCTTCAGTGGCAAACCGTAGAACGTTGAAACCTTTAGGAATCTGTTAGCTGCCGAGGTAATGACGAAAAGTAATAAGATCTCATTGGCTCAGTGCTTAGGGTTCGATTCACAGATGCGATCGTTTCCGTTTTTATTTCCTGGCTATTTCTGTTCGCATTTCATTTGAGATTTTTTAAAAGCATTTTGTTTTAAATGATTATATATATTCGAGGTGTGTTCAAAAGAAAAGGTGAATTTTGAATTTTCGCGGGCTGTGTACATTCGATTATTGATTTATGTTTTTTTTTATGTTGGTACACATATGTTTATCATATGTTAGCATTATCAGCCAGTTTGGATCAGTGGTTTGTTTTTGACAACTGGAAAGGTTAGTCATGTTTTGTTTTTTCTTCGATTTTTTACTAAAAAAAAAATTTGTAAAAAATCGAAAAACATCGATTTTTTGGATTTTTTGAAGAAATGCTGATAAAGACATAGAAAACAAACCAAATCTAAAATTCCACTTTAATAGGACTGATGATGCTCCAGAAAACGGCTATCAAGTTCCGACCAAAACTAGGAAATTCCTCCATAGGATTAACTATTATTAACTTTTTTTTTCTAAAAAGAATAAATTTTTTTTTTTGTATAAATGCTGATGAGGACATAGAAAATAAAGTGAATCAAAAATTTCACTTCAATCGGACTGATGATGCCTCAGAAAACGAACCTTAATAAAAATTCGAAGAACACCCAAAAACGTGACTAACCTTTCCAGTTGTCAAAAACAAACCACTGATCCAAATTGCTCATAATGTTAACAAATGATAAACATATGTGTACCAACATAACAAAAAAAAAATCGATAATCGAATGTACACAGCCCGCGAAAATTCAAAATTCACCTTTTCTTTTGAACACACCTCGTATATATATATATATATTGTTTTATTTTCTATTTAATATATTTCAAAAAACATAATACATGTCGTACAATAATAGGGAAAAAATGAGAGTAGGTATATCAATTAGTTAAATATTACAAAAATATTAGTAGATACTTAAAATTCAAGAAATACATATCCGATACATCCAGAACTAACTTATCTTTCCTAAAATCTTCTGATAAAAACCTTCCTCGGACAATTATTTTCCAATGAGTCAATATAAAATGGCTAATGAATTTTTCCGTCATCGGTGGAAATATGTAAATCGAAATGTTATTAATTGTGAAGAAAGTCCGAGCGCCGTTCTTTCTCCATTTCTTTGATTCTACCGATTTTTACATTAGGGAGTAAATTCAATTATTGACTTCTTTTGTGGACTTAATTAATGTGAGGAAACTAATTGCGTTCAATTATAATTGCTTTTAAATTAACATTTTATTTCAAAATTAAATAAAAAGATCAGTGAAATTTTAATGTCGGCGGAGAAGAATTTGGTTTATTTCACGTAAATTTCTTCTGACAAATGTAAGAGCGATGTAAGCGAGATGGCGCAAAGTAAATTTGAGTTGTTTTCCCAACGCAAATTTAGGAATTTAAAATATAACTGTACGTTATTAAGTATCAAGGGAGCTTTCCGCGGTTGTTATTGTAACATTAGCTGTGGTAGTTTTATACGTTTTTAATGTTGCATTGTTTAATTTATATTTTTTTCCACTTTGGCAGTGACATGGACACAAAAGTTGTCGAGTTAGCAATGTTTTATTTTGCACTCTTGGCGTAGCTTTACTTTTTTTTTCTCAAATAACATTAAATCGGGTAACTTTTATTGTATTTTTGCAACAAACAAAATAAAAACTTTGAATTGAACCCAAAATGGCCAAACAAAGTGCATGAATAATGAAAATTAAAACAATTCAAAACGTGATCATTGTGACATTTAAACGGTTCCATGACAAATCAACTTTTAATGCCATTATTCCAAGGAGTGATGTAAAGTCATTAAAAAAAAAAAAAAAAAACATACAAACAAACAAACAAACAAACAAGAAATAATAAATGAATTTAAATTTTTTTGTATGCACCACTTTATTAATATTCACATATCTACATGTTTCGAAAGCGATGCTTTCTTCATTGTATTACATATACATATATATTCCTGATGAAGAAAGCATACCTTTCGAAACATGTAGATATGTGTATATTAATAAAGTGGTGAATACAAAATAATTTTAAATTCGTTTATTAATAATGACGCCACAAAGTGAATACCAACCTTTTGAAGAAATTATAAAAATAGAAAGATTAATTAGTTTAGTTTAGATTGGGTTCTTGATTTTACTGTTTTGGCCAATTCCGATAAATTTATAACTAACGTAATATCTTCGCATACTTCGAACGAGCTGAACGAGGGATATATCAAAATTCCTCGCGAACAGGCCACAACAATTAATAGAGCACGCTCTTTCACCTTTAGCAGCTGATTGGTAGAACAGCCAATACCGTGATATATGTGAATTGCTTCCCACCTCGATTCTAAGATCATTATACTGTGTTATGATTCATTCCCACTTGGCCTATCTTTCAAGTATCTGCGGTTTCGCTACCAAGAAAATGATATCTGAGGTACAGATATAAAATTAAATACATAACATGTTCGGCTTTCCATGGGATACATCCGTTAAAGATATTTAAAGGCACTCCCAGCCATGAGGTAACAAACACTATTTTAAATATGATTGAAGGCCATACTCACACAAATATAAAACATAACTGTAATCACGACAACACAACACCACGAACTATACATATCAAAAATACGCTCTTCAAAACACGGACTGAAATCATTGGAATACATTGCTTACACCAGCTATAACAAGTTGCCTAAGGATTTGATAAGAAATCTCGACATGATGTCCTGAGATCTTATTTTTCTAAATGCTATTTGGAAAACCATTCATCATAGATACCAACCAAGTTCTGATAGCTGTCCTTAAGCTTTGTAGATTCTGATGTAGGTATATTTATCTCTTATAAAACGTTGTTATGTATTTCTATTGTGTCTGTATGTTTCGAGCCTGTACATTTATTTATGTTATTTTCCAATTTTTGGTACATATTTTTTGTTTTTATATTTTCATTAACATTTTTTTTATATGAATACCGCACAAGAGTCCCAACTGCTCCCAACCGTCTGGAGCCAGTGCGACTATGGCATCCCCAATTGGGGAATGTTGTGAGGCTGAAGGTATTGGGGAGGGGAAGGAGAAGGGGGAGAGGAAGGTGGGGATATACCTGGCTATTCAGATATGGTCACCAAACACGGCTAAATTCCATTTCAAGTAACGTTTCAATTCTGAATGGTTGTCTTTCACCAGGGCGATACTGAGAGTATCTTCCACTCTGGAACCTGCGCAAATATATTATTTTAGTGTATATTATTTTTAAATTAATTAATTGTGAAACATCACAAATAAATTAAATAAAATTTACTTGCGCACGCCGGGATTTGAACCCGCGACCTTCGGATTCATAGTCGAGAGCCTTACCCCTCGACATGTTTGCCTTGAAAACTTTGTTAAACTTAAAATTTTATCTAGCAAAAATTAACTATCCCAAAATGATTTGAATTGATAACTCATGTGAATGCAACATTGTGGTATGTCTTTAAATAAATAAAAATCCAACATTTTCAATTTTAATAATATATATTATCAGGTGTCCGTGATATTAAAAGATTTTGCCCATACCTTGGCGATACAATTATGAATAATTGAAATATGTTAATCTGTTATGAAATAAATACCTTATACAAATTAAAATAAACAAAAAATAAAAAATAAATCATTATTCACCGTGCTCATCACTGTTAGATCGACATTGCTAGGCTTGAAAATGGAAGAACTATAACATGTTATTTTGTTTTCATATTAGATTAAAAACAAAACATTTTTCAAACATGCTGTAAACATAATTCCAACTTACTCTTTTCTCTGAGTATATAATATGTCAGTGTACGTAATCTCCGCTTCCCCTAAAATCTAATACTAACTACTTCGCCCTTTCCACTCCGTCCTCTTATATTCCCATTGTTTACATCCATACTTCACCATTAGTGTGCCGAGCCTTCACAAATTACGGATCATGATCACCGGTCCCGACTATACAAGAAAACTCCAACCACCACACAAAAAGGAACAAACGATCCGTACTTAGTCGGTTTAGTTTCAGTGGTTTAAGTGGAGGCAGTCTTGCGCGGTGCCAGGTGTTTGGTAGTAAACTCGGGTGGCGCGTATAGGACCAACGAATTATAACAACCAATACAAAAAGGAATGGATAACCGGTTACTTGCGCCACTGTGTACCGATTTACGCCGCGAAAGATGGAGGGGGTTGTCAGGGTTGGCAAAAGAAAAACACCGTAATTAAAAATGTACAATTTCACAAAAAATACCAATGTTTTCGTTTTAAGTTACAATCGCCGTAATCGCGTTTAACTTTTTTTTTATCACATGGCTTTACGGGTGCTAATCAAAGGCAGCTGGAAAAAAATACATTGGAACGTGCCACTCTTGGAGCCAAAGATTGAAAGATATTGGTAAACCTAGATCCTAGTCAAAATCGCCTTATAAAATAAGACGAATTTTGTTTAGCCTCATGTGGATTACAACGTTAAATGAATAGATAAATAGAAAAAAAAATTATTATAAGCAATAATTATTAACCTGAAAAATCATACAAATTGAATAATCTTCCGAGAAAAAATACATGCTGCCGACGGGACTCGAACCCGCGACCTTTCTATTTTATTTTCTTTTTATTTTTTCTCGGAAGATTATTCAATTTGTATGATTTTTCAGGTTAATAATTATTGCTTATAATAATTTGTTACCATTTGTGCTATGCATAAAAAATCTTGTCTTATAAACATTAGTTTATCATTTAAAATAGAAAAAAAATAATTAAAAGCTATTATTGCAGCTCTTATCTTGGATGTCGAACAATCTGTCTATTATTCACGACAGACAAAACGCGTAAACCTTTGCCATTAGAGGTTGTCCTTTCAGTTTAAACTGTTTCTCAAAATAAACGGTTAATTTAAACTGTTTAAAAACTAATTAGACAAAAATAAAACAATAACAATGTTTTTTTTTTTAAATAATAATAACGATTGCGACAGAGTTTCGGGCGGGAGCGTTTAACGAGAAAGCGTTTCTTTTCAATAGGTTTACGACATATCGCGAACGGACGTTTAATATTTTCGAAAGCATTTCATATCAACGAGTTTCGAGTGAAAACTGCAAACGTTTATTTTCAATGGTTTACGAGGGAGATGTTTTAAGCCTTTCGCATGAAATTCTCAAACAAATTGCTCTGTACTGGAATCATTTCGGGCGGGTTTATTGCGGGCGTAACAACGCCATTGTAACAGTTGTTTAAAAAAACGTTTAACTAAACGAGAACCCTTTCGGAAGTTAAACGGTTTCAGGTTATTTTAATCTCCTCTATTTGCCATATGAAATAAATTGGATGGCCTAGCGCACACGTGTGTAAATAAAATGCATTTACTTGTTTTGTAAAGCTCTTCTCAAGATTATTTATTTTTTAAATAAGTGTCTCGTGAGAAATTTACATTGCTTGTTTTATCTCGATTGCATAAAAGTGAATATTCACATTCATTTTGTGACTTTAAATCTTATAATAAACGTGAAGTATTCTTTTATCTTGAATTTTGAAATTTCACTTAGTACGTGTGTGCGCTAGGCCATCTTGATCGTCATAATACTCTTAGACTGCTTTCTCCGATTTATTTTCAAATTTTATGTGTGGGTAATACTAAACATGAATTTACAACTTTACACACTTAGCTATGCAGGCTGCCAAGGGAGGAACCATCGATTAAATTACATTAAAACCGTAGATTTTTTGGTAAAACTAAGCAAAATTTCTACGGGATCCGCAACGATAAATACGCTGCATTTTCTCATTGCTAGTAAACGCCTACATAATTATGTATATCCTATATTATATAGGACAGCTGATCTATTGTCAGTCATGAAAAAATTTCTATTACAAAAATAATAATTGTACTCTCTTCTTCGAGTATTTACTGTTTTTTACTAATTACATCTCTATTGTGTCGACATCTGTATTTGTGTGTCAGCCCTGATTGTCCCGAAGAAGAGGAGATCAGATCGCCGGGAGAGGGGTGGTGGGGGAGGCTGCGTGGGGAGAGAAGGGCAGGGGGAGGTTGAGGGGGAGGGGAAGGGCAGGGGGGTGCGGTTAAGATTTTTGATGTCGGCGAGATGAAAGCGGGCGGCATGTTCAAAAGGAGACCGCTCCGTGGAAGTAATAACTGAGTGTTGAGTGGGGAATCGGAAGGCAGCATGTCCATTTTATTGAACGACAAAAAAGAGTTATTATTAACCATGTTGGTATTTTTGTTGACAAATTAGATCGCACGTGGTCGGTTAAAGTTAAAAATATGAAAACAAAATAATCTATTATTGCCTTAAACTAAAAATAAATTTGATAGCCCAATATTAAACAGCAATAGGTAAAAATCGTTATGAAATAATCAATATGACGGCCTCCATGGTCGAGGGGTAAGGCTCTCGACTACGAATCCGAAGGTCGCGGGTTCAAATCCCGGCGTGCGCAAGTAAATTTTATTTAATTAATTTGTGTTGTTTCACAATTAATTAATTTAAAAATAATATATAGTATATTTGCGCACGTTCCAGAGTGGAAGATACTCTCAGTATCGCCCTGGTGAAAGACCACCATTCAGAATTGAAACGTTGCTTGAAATGGCTTTTAGCCGTGTTTGGTGACTAGATCTGAATAGCCAGGTATTTCCCCACCTTCCTCTCCCCCTTCTCCTTTCCCTCCCCAATCCCTTCAGCCTCACAACATTCCCCAATTGGGAATGCCATAGTCTCACTGGCTCCAGACGGTTGGGAGCAGTTGGGACTCTTGTGCGGTATTCATATAAAAAAAAAAAAAATGTTTTGTATAGTCACTTATATAAATACAAGTTTGCAAAAATGTTAAATTTTATTAGTTATCTCTGTTCTCTCTGTTCTAAAATGAAGATGATGATGCTATGATAAAAATGGTTTGTTTAATTGTACAAAATTCGAAATAGATATGGATGAAACTAGGTACGTTAGAATTTTCGAGGAACTGGTTTTTCGGCTCTCAGGAAGTCAAATATATTAATATTTATTTATTTTATTTAATACTGGCCAAAACTCTTTGGCTCGTATTGTACTTTATGGTTTTTCGGACTTGTTGCACTTTAATACTGGGCCATTTATTTATTTACATATTACAGACTACCTTTTTGTATTACAGGATTGATTTCTTTATCTATATCTTTTTATATGGATACGTACCTACAACAAGTTACAAGTCTCTCGAAACCGTTAAATCAATCGTTGTAACACTTTGAGGACCTTTACAACAGGCTCACTTAAAATTTGGAATGTGCTCAAAATGCGAGGAATAGCTTTTATTAATATTTTTCTAAATGTATTTACTACAGTCTTGTTTAGAACCGTAATTACCTCGCGTAGTGATGCACTCTGAATGGAAAGTGTAGCGACCTAGCTTACACAAATACTCAAATCTTAACAGCCTTGGTCCACCATACAAAAAAGCCAAGACAACAGCACTACGCAAATATACTCACATAACAAATTGTTTTAACCTTTTTGTACATGTTCTTTATTTCGCTTGATCTGGGATAAATCGAGATGACTTGTTGTCTATTTAGAGTAGGGGGAGGGGTTGGAAGGTACTGAAATATATGAACCAATTTTTTCGAGTATTTTTTTAACTTTTTTTTTTCGTAGTTTTATGAAAATGATAAATTATACAATGGAGCCACCGGAAGAAGTCGGCCCATTTCGCTGTCAGCATCTTAAATAAGACTGGGATTTGACCAATAGGGCCTTGCCTCGGAACAGGTGCAAAATAAAAGCCAATAACACGTTACGACGGACCCAAAGACGGTAGCACATTTTTTCGCAAACAAATCAAGATTGGCTCCTTGCGGAGGTAGGTACAGCCTGCTTCGGAAATGACTGCAACCTTGTAAAAAAAGAAAAACGTTTATTTTTTGCTTGATTATTTTTTAATATTGCATAGGTATATTTTACCTAGTATGTTTCGTTCCATTACAACACTAAACTACAACGAAGTGGGATAAATTGAGTTAAAGGTTCGATTTTTTTTTTTAATAATGTATGTAGTTTTTTGGTTTTAAAAATGATTTTTTTTTATTACATTGTGGAGAAAAGTTTACATTTAACTACCAGTTCAAGATTCTCGAAAACGTAATCTTATGACATTCATATTTTTATTACATTGCAGATAGGAGTTTAGATTTACCTTCCAGTCCAATATTCTCGAAAACGTAATGTTATGGCATTCATATTTTTTTTATTACATTGCCGAGAAAATTTTACATTTACCTTCCAGTCCAAGATTCTCGAAAACGTAATGTTATGGCATTCATATATTTTTTTATTACGTTGCAAATAAGAGTTTACGTTTACCTTCCAGTCCAAGATTCTCGAAAACGTAATGGTATGGCATTCATATTTTTTTATTACATTGCAGAGAAGAGTTTACAGTTACCTACCAGTCCAAGATTCTCGAAAACGTAATATTATGGCATTCATATTTTTTTTATTACAAAAAGGTAGTTATTTTTTTTCGCAATAATGGAACTATTTGTACCTTGTTCCAGATGGGAAGATTATCTCAATATCGCCCTGATGCGAGGCAAAATTTTGAAATCGAAATGTTCCTTTTACTGACTTTACCACTGTTTCTAAGTAGTCATTTACTTTACAATTTTCTTCTTCTAACATTCACCAAATTAGTATTCAAAGCAGTATATGGCAGTTTTCAAAAAATAATATTTCCCTCTCGAAGCAGGCCCATCACCTTCCAGCTTAATTCATTAAAATTTATATTCTTTGTTCCAGAATCGTTGCTCATCCTCATGGATCATTATTTTATTTTTATTTTATTAACAGTTTACAATAATTATTAAGTATGATAAATGTATATAAAAAACTGGACTAATCATAGATTTTCACTAACCTGTCTAAATTATTCAAATTACAAAAATTACAAAAAAGTTAAAAGTTTAGCCTATTGTGATGGGGTGGTGAGAGGGGGGGGGGAGGGAATGGATCTAGTCTATGTAGATTCATATGTATTGTGTGAATGTTATTTATTGATTTTAGCTATGAAGTTGTGAGGGGCTGAGTTAAATAAATCGAACTCACTGTGTGTATTAAAAATGAGTGAAGCGCGGTGAATAAACGTGTTTTGTTTTGAGTTACTGTTGCATTGAGAGAGGCTTAGTGTGTGGTTTTGTCTGGTTTGTTTGTTGAGCAAATTAAATTAAGGGTCTGTTAAATTATACCATTTAGTCATGTTACTCATGTTTTTCGTTCGTTTCTTGCTTTCTCCAACATTAAAAAAATCAAGCTGTTGCTCATCCTCGAGAAAATCAAGAAAATAAATCAATTTTTCTGTCGATGCTTTTTTTTTCAAAAAACAACTGCACACAGTAGTACAAACATAATTTAATATTTCCAAGACCCTTATTCCCTTCTCGCGCCCATGCAGTCGGGGGACAGGGTGGCTCTTTGTCAACCGTAAAATAGATCCTTTTAAACCGCGACATAATAAAACCTTATTGACTCCAGATGTGGAATTATTACTCCCTCACCACAGTGAAGGTTTTTTCTGGTCACCGAGTCACACGAGCCACCCTGTCAAAAGAAGCCGCCGTTTTACTTGAAACTGAAATTCAAAGATTATATTTATTTGATAGAACCCTTGAAGAACCAAAAATCTCTTCTGAAAAGTGCACCTTATATTTCAGGGCTCAAGACGGTTACTTTATTTTGAGGGGCACATTTACGATTAACATATTCTTCATACCTTACGTAACATAACATAACGTTCACTCATATTATATAACTCATGTTTAAATCAATCTACATATTAACTTATGCAAGAAATTCCATAATGTTTTCCGTAATTTATTCAACAGTTTTTCTCACAAAATTCGGCTTTTTACATTTTGCGTGTGAAAAACATTTTGAATTTCGAAGGTCGTAAAAATTACCATTTTTTAAGGGTGAAACATATTTTACGTATATTGTAAATAAATGACAAAACTCATCTGAATGAAATCCATTTCAACAAATCTTGTACAGTTTTCTACAGAACTGTTAAAATGAACCCTGCATATTTTTTCAACCAATGAAAGCCTCTTAAATCCTTTGGCGACACTTTTAGAAGGTTTTGATGAACAAAAAACTAATTTGTTCTTAATATGAACAACTGCATTTTTTTTCGTAATATTTTTTTATTGAATCGATGAATTAAAACTAATTTATGTCCATACTTGGAAAAATACAAAGTAATCTAATTTAATTTTACCTATTCTTAGAATGCAAAAAAACTCTAATTTTTCTGTTTCACGAATCAAATCACACTTATGTATTTTCAGAGGAAGGTCTCATTATTCTCGGAAACACTTGGAAAAATTCGCTTCATTGAAGTTATTAAGTTGTCACCAAAATTGGCAGTTTCTCAGAAATATTTGTATCCACACTATCATCCCAATATTTTTTTTTAGATTAAATTAAAAATCAAAGGTAGGAAAGGAAAGACTGATAAAATAAGTTTAAAATTTTCTTTGAAAATTCCACCCAATGCTATAAGGGACCTAATATGTTAATTCAAAGTCTTCTATGGTGTGGTGAAAGCTTTACTAGTACAGGCATAGTAGGTACTCTAAAACTAGAGTCCAGAAATGAAGTTCCTTGAAGTAAATCTTTTCTTTGCCAGAAGTTATCGCAATCTTCGGCGCGTCATGTGGTGAAATTTAACTAAATCCTAACACTATGTTTACAATACAATACGAATTGATCAAGGTACATTACGTAACAACCAAAAATCAACAAGGTTATATGATATATCTGTTAATTGCGCTTTTAAAAATGGCCAGCTAAAATAAAACACGAATATTTGCGTCAGTGTTCCAAATTTGAAAAAGGCCATGAATTTACATTTTTCGTTTTTTTTTCTAAAAATTGTACGCACTTGGAGGGATGGTTTATGATATTTTCTCCAAGAGTAAGCATCATTGATCTCTGCATGAAACGCGTGGACGAACATCGAATTTTTGCTGCAATTTTGCGGTTAAGTTCTTACGGGAAGTTCACACGATTTGCTAGTTCTAGCGCGTAGCTACCTGGCGGCGGACAACAAAGGTATCCGGACTATTTGGTGGATGAGTAGTGTCCAGTGTTTTATACGACAGTGCTTTAATTGAGCCAACAAAGACGTGCTTGTGGTCATTTTCCTGGACACTGAACCACAATGGATTTACGCTTACAAATCACAATACCAGATTCATCCTGCCACCGTGTTATTTTTCGTAGTGAGTGACAAAGGCCATTGAAATTTTTGCGGTCAAATTTTCAACTGAGTAATCATTTTCACTGAATTCCTAGAATTTTTTTAAAACAATTTTGTTGCCCCCAAGAGTATCTTCACCTGAATAAAATTCGTTAAAAGATATAATATTTCTACATAAATTATTATTGAACATAAAATATATGGAACAATTGTAGGTACGTTAACCCAATTTCGAGAAAGGGAAACTCCGGTTATTTCAAGTGCAGTATTCATGTTCAAACTTGAAAATAAGCTTTTTTACGCACGTCTTCACAATACGTACCGATAATATTATTAAGGCGATGCAATGGAAAGTAATGCAAAATCGTGTGTTTTCGGTTTGAGAATTTGTTGGCCTAGAAATATCATAGGTGATTGAATTAAATACTGCAAGTAGATCACACCTTGGCCTATCATTTAACCGTGCACTTTTTTGGTATGCCCTTTTATAAACTTAGAAAAAAATGAAGTATGGGACATTAAAAAAATGTTTGAAGCGCAAAATCTCCTACTTATGAACACCTTTTCCCATATTTTCGTATTGCTCATTGTGGTAAATAAAGTTTTTTAGAATATGACCGTAAAACATTTTAATAATTAGGTCTGAGCTTTACAGAATTGAATAAAACACGCATTTTCGTGATGTTTTTTTGCTGAAATCGAAACATGTGGCCGATGTACAGCGGTATTGTCAACCTTGTCGCCACCTGCATAAGGAGCGCGTGATTTCGTTAAAATTTTAGCCGGTGGATGGCCTTAACCATAAAACAAATTGTTAAATTAAGAAGAATAGAAGAACTGGCCCAATTCAAAGAAAATCAGGATTATCGTCACTCCGTTATCAACTACTCTGCAATCGGGATAGGATGACGTCAGAGAGTTTAGATGTGCTGGTTTTAAAAAGGGAATTATTTCAAATCAATTTATTCATTTGTTAGAATAATCTACCACAATCAAACGTATGTATTAGTCAGAATCAATATTTCTCTTCTGTTTTTTTTTTAAATCATTTTCCACATTTAAATTTAAATTTCCGACCTTCTTCTGATATTCGGATGTTTGTTTCCAAATAAATATTGCACAAATGATTTACAAACACCCTGTAGAAGATTGTGAACTCTGACTGAAGTGAAGTTGTTTACTTTAACCCTGTAGTTATCGTTATAAATAATTAATCCTTTTAAATCTTACGCACTAATCATCTGATGAATAAACATGAAGTGGAATAATCAATTTTATTATGTCTACAAACCTGCAATCAACTCTGAAATATGTGGCCATTATAGTAACTGGAACCACGCAGCATACAGACTGATGGGGCTTATCAGAGACGGTAATTAAAATACTTTGAAATCACTTGATCACTTTTGATAAATCGCCTCTAAAAGGAATATTGGTAGATGAATCGATGGAATGCTGTAAAAGCCGTTTTCGTCTACATACTAGCTATAGTACCCGGCAATGCCCGCGTTTCTCAGTTTTATCATTTGCATCAAAGTTGACTATAGACCATGTTTTTTTTTATTGAATTGTTTTCATCTGTAATATCATCAAATAATAAGACAAAGTATTATTGATGCTGCATTCAAGTAATTGCCATAACTAACCATAGAATAAGTAATTTCTATCATTTTGACGGAATGTCTTTTGAACATATTCGACTTTTTAAAGCATTTTTTTTTAAATGTTACTAAGTTTCTATTGTTTTTTTTTATTGAAAATGATATATCTCTGTCTAGGAATCACTTCCTTTCTTTCATAAATTTCAGCTAAAACTGAAATATTTCCTCGTACTTCTGTAACAGTCTGTTGTTATTATATTTATTTTTCTGTTATCAATTATCAAATAATAAAAATATCTGACACTGGAAATGTTTTTTTTTTTAACTACATACTCGTAGTTGTAAATTCTTATATTCTTTGAAAACTTCTGAGGGTAATAGCTCTGAATATGTAGCAAGGAATTAATAAGAAAAGTGGTTTTTTTTAGCTTTTGAATCGAAATAAAAATTTTATATATTAATTTCATAACATGGCGTTTCAAAATATTTCCCTTTTATCAAATATTCTCAAAAAAATGTTATTCCGTTAAACGCACAGGAAAGTAAAAAAATAAAGAAAAATAGTGAAATAAAATAAAACATTTTCTATATTTAACCAGCCCCATCATAAATAAAACCATTTCATTCCGTAAATGATTATAATAGTACTTACTTATAAAATACCCACCAAAGTACTCATTAATATCACTTATTTCTGCATATCACCAACTTATTCATATTACCGACTTATTTATTACGTTACCTACTGTCATAAAACTCAAATTATTGCATTAACAACTTATCAATGTCAAACAAAATTAACCTTTCGTCGAAAACAGAACATAAATGCCAGGGAGATCCTAAATTTAAATAAAAATTCTGTCGTTCAAATAATTTATTTGAAATTTAAAACTGGTTAACCGTTGGCTTTTAGGGGATTACTTTCCTTCCAGTCAGTTTGCGAAAGAGCTATTCCAAGGGGATAAGAAATTGTGAAAATCGGGCAAAACAAATCGATGGGACTTAGAAATGGCAGGAGAAACTGTGACCTGAGTGATAGCCGCCCGCAGCCGACTTTTCTAGGCTTTCCAGGAGTTTCATAACGGACATACTATGATAGAAACGCGCCTCTGAAAAAAAAAATTGACGCTTTTCTCAAAAAATGGATGTTTCTTTAATATTTTCTGCACTACGAAAACCGTCTTGAAATTTTCAACTTATGTCGCGAAATTCGATTATTTCCGAAATATCCTTTTAGAGATTAACGGAGAAATGCTGTTTACCATACTGAGGGAATGCCGTTGGAGTGCTAACTAAAAGTGGATATATCAGAATTTTGAGTCACCCAAATTCTTCGCGCATAACCATGGCATTCTCAAATCGGGGATATTGTGAGCTGAGGGAAGTCGACAGGGGAAAAAGACTGAAGATGAGTTTTTGAAAATTCCTGGTTATTCAGAACCGGACAAGAAACACTTATAAAACCATTTTATTTACAATTTCCGGGATCTCGTCAGGGTGGTAGATATTAACAGTAATTATTTGTCTTTTAATTTAAAGAGGAGATCATTTTATTACACCTGATTGTTCAATTAACAGATTTTCCTAAGAATTTTAGGATTTTAACCCAAGAGTTAAACATAATACATTTAACGTCCTTAATTTATCCCTCTCATGCAATTAAGCAAAAATCGAAAATAAACTCACGAAACGCCCCTGGTAGATATATATCTACATAATTAAAATGAAAGCTTTTCATGATGGGAACATGTTCAAGTTTGGCTGATTTAGAAATATCGTTTATCCCTACTTAGTATTTATACATTTGAAATCCAAAGCACTTAGTTTCAAGAGAATAAATGTGTAAAGTATTAACTACAAAAAATCCATTGATGATGAACAAAAAATTTCAACACTTTCAGCACCTTTATTTTACAAGCCCATGTTTAATTTTTTTGTCTCTTTTTGTACTACGATTTGATAAAATTTGTTATTTGTTTCCACAACCTCGAATCGATTTCTGTATTTTGGACTATTTTAAAAAGTTCTCTCGCTGGTCTCGGGCAAAGACAAAAGTAATAGCGTCAAGTCTATCGTCAGAGCATCCTCAGCATTGTACCACGATAAGGTCTACCAGTAGGGAATGGCAGAGATTGCAGCATAATTCGTTTTATTTAATACGATTATTGTTTTGTATGCATTGCGTTCACTTATTTGTACATATGTATGAATATATATGATTTATGGGATGTGTCGAACTGCACTAGCCTCCCCATATTCTGGAATACGTCAATTTTTTAAAATAAAAAAAACAGCAAAATAAAATGTTACGCGTGCTGAATGTTTATCATCGCTGACCCGGGTCGCTTGATTGGTCACCTGATTGATGCAATACGGAAGGGCACATCCATCGAGACGTATTTTTCTCAGAGACCGGCCAGAGCTTGTCAAACTGTTGCGGTCAGGAAAAAATCCTTTGTAGCATATAAATCAGATAACCTTTTTTTAATCTAGGGATAGAAAGAAGCGTGATATATTACGAGTAGGTTTTTTTTTAATTTTAGAACTTTCTTTCGAATCCTGAAAATCTTTTTGAATTTTATGAGATGGTAATTTCCAAAAATATAAAACATTTTCGCATGAAATCAACGACCACCGATGCACGAAAATATAACATTGCACCTACAAGGATGCATATAGATAAAGCCAATATGTTATTGGCAATAACTGAGTTCCTTTTGGGGGTGGGAGTAGGCGATAGAGCAAAAACACCACACACGTTGTTCGGAAATACCATTTCCCAATAAACCTATCGCAACCAATTATGTGATTACGAAACAATGCGCTTTACGAACTTTATTATAACGAATGGCACTTTTAATAAACTCAGAGTACCGCATTTAATACTATACTTAAGAAGTGTGCATATTATCCTCCATTTCACCCTTTTCCTATCTCATCTTTTCGTATTCTGACTCTTAACATTACCCAATGTATAAATATTAGAATTTATTTTAGTCATCAAATTAATACTTTCCACTGTACGGCAAGGTTAATTCGAATAATCCTGTGTGTTATTTTTTATGTGAATACCGCACAAGAGTCCCAACTGCTCCCAACCATCTGGAGCCATTCCAGTGAGACTATAGCACCCCCATTTGGAGTCTGTTGTGAGGCTGAAGGTAGTTGGGAGGGGAAGGAGGGAAATGGGGAAGCCTGTGGCTATTCAAATCTGGTCACCAAACACGGCTAAAGCCATTTCTAGCAACGTTTCGAAACAGAAAGGTGGTCGTTCACCAGGCGATACTCAAACTATCTACCACTCTGGAACGTGCCGCAAATGTACTTATTATGTTATATTATTTTTTGTGAATTAACACATATTTATGAAATAAAATTTATTTGCGCACGCCGGTATTTTAACCCGCGACCTCCGGATCGTAACCACTCAACTATGGAGGCCGTCATAACAATGTATATTGTGAATATACATGTGTGTTATACAGAGAAATATACGCATCTTATTCAACTGATTCTAAATTTTTTTTTTAAATCATATATAGAGCGCGCGCGCTACATTTTGGAGATTTTGCGATCTAGACATCTTCCATCTCACTTGTGTGACATTTGAGTTTTGGAAATCGAATTTATATCCCCCACTAAAAGGAATTCCGACGGCCAAAATAAATTCCGAAATCTCTATACGGCGCGCGAAGCCCCATGCGCCGCGCCGGCCGCAAGTAAATTGGTTTCCCAATCCAGATTGATCTCATACGGAATCTGAGAAAGGATGAAAACCACTTTAGATTTATGCTGAATAATGGGTACTTCGCGATCGAATTATCAAATGCAATCTACTCGGGTTATTTAGGTGCAAACAATGAGCTTATAAGCAAACCATAACTTACACGAATTTCGGCGTTAACCTTAGCAAATTTGATCAGATCTACAAGTAACATTGTATCTGTGTTATAAATATTATCATAGGTAAACAATTTATTTTATAAGGTTGTCTATTTCTAACGGCTAACCTAAAAAATACGTAAACGAAAACAGAAGTTCTTGAAAACAATATCGGTGGGTCAATGGGTATCGTCCTGCTGATGCAAACCATAATTCAAAATCGAAACGTTCGCTTTACTTGAAATACCATTAGCCGTGTTTAGTGACAAAATCAGAATAGCCAGGTCATTATTAACCTTTCTCTACCCCATCACCTTCCCCTCCCCATATCCTTCCGACCAGTGGCGGCTCGTGACTTTTGAGTGAGCTAGAGTGCTAAGATTGAAAAATACGACGTTATTGATGTTGCTGAAGCTTCAAAAATTGAAAGTTTGAAAAAAATTAAAAATCATTTTCAGCTTCAGCAACATCAATAACGTCGTATTTTTCAATCTTAGCACTCTAGCTTACTCAAAGGTCACGAGCCGCCACTGCTTCCGCCTCAAAACGTACACGCAATTGGGAATGCTCTAGTCCCACTGGCTATGGGCAATTGGAACTCTAGTACGATAGTGACATAAACGCTTCATAAAAAATACCCTCCATACAGCATCCCCAAAATGACATAGGGTCTGAGGGAAATCATTTTCCTCAGCGCCTCCTCTGTAGATTAAATGTTTAAAAAAACTCTTCCCCTCTTACATAACAGGGTTCCATGATAATATCGACTCACTTGCTTACCTGAAAATACATTTCCGCCATCTCTCCCCTGTCATCATCTCTTTTCTCTCTCAAGTGATGACATTACCCCTAAAATATCGAACCACCACTGTAAATACAATTCAAGAGTCATATTAGTGGAATGCTTCGATGTGCGGGGTGTCATCTCAAAGATCACTTTCAATCAAAAATCAAATAGATTGGTTCAAAAATTTTTGTTCCCACTACCTTCATGCTTCGTTTCCACCCACCATAATTAATTTGCTTTACCCCATCCTATCCTTTTCCCTTCTTGAAAACAATCTGTATTTATTTTTGTTAAGAAAAACATTCCCACTATACGGAAAAAAGCAAGGTAATTTTATTCCCACTGCGAATTTGGTTTGGTTCGAAGAAATTGCAACGGGGTTAATAAGATTTTCTTTATGGAATCGTGAATATTGAATACAAATTGTTAAATAAATAACATCATGGTTTCATACAATTATGGGTAAGTGGTATTGCAGAATTGAACTGCATTGAATTATATAAGATCTCCAGAAATTTATAAAAATAATTTGTTTTTTAATTTTTTTTTAAATTTACATTTAAAAATACAATGCAAAAAGTCCCGATAAATTACGTTTTTGTAGTTTGTCTAACGGGAGCTTGGTATTCAATTACATAAAATAATATTTCCTTATTAGTTTTCAGATAGCCAAGTTTTCAATATATTTATTAATTGTTTAGTTCTAATTTTTATTTCATCAAATAACATATTTATACAACTAGGGGTCATGTGATCTAGTACTTTGTCCATATTTGTTTGTATGCTTCGGAACTATTAATCCTTCATAAAAATTGAGACTTGTGTTGGTGTGCTCCAGCCTATTTGTATTATGTATAGGCAGTGGCGGCTCGTGACCTTTGAGTGAGCTAGAGTGCCAAGATTGAAAAATACGACGTTATTGATGTTTTGATGTTAAAATATGTTTTTTTTTAAATTTCAATTTTTTGTATGGAGATTTAGATGGTAGGTGGGGCACTGTCCCACTCACTCAAAAGTCACGAGTCGCCACTGTATATAGGGTTATTAATTATTAATTGACCGATCAGTGGCTGAGTTGGCATCACGTTTCTCGGCTGAGTCCTCCATTACAACACAAGCAACATCTTCCGCTTACAGTGATGGTAGTAGGAGATTTTCAAATATTGTCAGGATATTCGTAATCAGGGAATATTAGTCTTTCTTTTAAAAAAATGCGCGGCAATACAATTTTGTACCACAGAATTGATCTAACTGAAATAATTTTGAGACTGTAAAAAGTATGGAATATTATGCCTTCGTTCGTATAACCTTTTATGAGCTAATAATTTAACCAATGAAGTTGTTTTTATTTTGTATACATATTATACAGTTTTGAACTAAGTTTGGTACAGCATTTATCATTGGTAGATATTGTACAATAATTTTATATAATTATATAATATGTGCATGAAATAACTGTGCGTGCTATAAAGGTAAACTCAATTTACTACCCAACTAAAGTTTGCTTCACTTGATCGCGTCATGTTTTCCCGGGGCGTCTCCGACCTCTTATTCCATTCACTTATGCGTCATAATATATTCTATCGCGTCCCATTCTGAAACTTGTTCATAACGCTTGCATCGACCTTGTCATCATTCGTCAAACGGCCGTACTTGGGATTACCACACATACGCCTTGAGGGTCTTATCTCCATAGAGTTGAATGATGGGTGTTAACTTTAAATATCGCAGCTATACTGTCATCAACGTAACATTACGCTAACATGAAAAATAGTTCTCAACAAAAAAGCAATGAAAATGAATGTGCGTAATGCCTATGTTGTGTCCACGAATTAAACATCGAGATCGGTCCAGCGATCCCAGCCATCAGAGGGGGGAATCTCCCATGTTCCTACCTACTATTGAGTTAGTGATGTGATGTCCACCAATTTTTTTTTCTGATAAGGTGCAATTTTTTTTCCATCACGATACCAAAGATATCGAATATACACACATAACGTTATGTAATCGTCTTCATAAATGTGCTTCGAGACCGAAAATTCTATATCACTAAAATGTCGCAGAAACGGGAATAAACCCAATCCATCAAAATACCACTCTATCAAATAGTCACTTTAAAAAAAATTACATTTCGAATAACCTACGTACATAAATTATTTGGTATCATAATTTAATTTCGTTCTCAATGTTTGTCTGTTTGTTAGTTCATCACTCTAATATAATACTTTAATTTTTCCTTATATTCATTTAAATCTTATTTATTTTCATAATATCCTGCTCTAATTATTTATATTGGTATCTCTGAAAGGTGAAATTGCAGTAAGCCACTTTACTTTACCCATTCCTTAGCAAATCATAAATTAAATAAAAATTTAGTTTGATTTATGGATGAAAAATTTCCTAAATTAAAAAAAAATCGGTTCGCATAATATATTTTTCCCTAAATGTAAGGAAATTTCCCTCTACGTATATCCCTGCGGAATATTTCACGAGAGAGAGAACGGGGAAGTGCAGAGAGTGTTGGTAGCCGAGTGGAAACGAGTGTATAGTTGAACATAGTGTAAGAGGAACAAGAACGAGGTACGAGCGTGTCCGCTGCCTGCTGCCTACGAGGAGAGCCGCGGAGGCGGAGAAGAGGCGGGGGAAGGGGCTAGGCGGCGAGATCAAACGCTCTTGAATAACGTAATAATAATAATTATTACTACAGATCACTGCAGATCAAAGTCGGCCGACAAAGCCGCCTCACCGCCACGGGCCTTTTTTCCAAATCACTTCTGTCTAACCTCCTCTAAATGGTGTAAGCTACCAACCACCGAGCTGCCTCGACCAGCGACCGACAGAACTATACTACCGGGGCACCACTAAATATGTAACACACGATATTCATTTATTAATCTAACTTACGTATTTATTATACAAGCTATAATATGTATCTGCCAAATGATCTAAGAGTGATAACGGACTCGACAGAAATCAGAGTAAAACATAAATAAACAGAGCTGTCAATTAGGTGGTTAATGATTCTATACAATACAACGCCCTTGAGGTGATTTTTCACAAAAACGGCGCTATACAAGTAATCCAATTATTATTGTTAGTACAACTTTGTCTGAAATCATTATTTTGTCAGACAGTGTAATTAGATCTAATCAATTCATCAAACTTACATAATTATCGTTTTCAATTGGAATTTTGAGCTGAATATATATGTTCCTAAGAAATTTGTGCTGAATCCTTTCTATGTTGTTAGAGTGTACTTTATACAAAGGGGACCAAATAACTAATGAAGTGTAGAGCGTTCTTATACAATCTAAAGACTTGATATCAATTAAAGTTCTGCAAAGGAAGCAGAGAATCTTTAAAGCCTTGATAGTTATACCGTCAATGTGTGTAATGAACGTCAAGTTTTCATCGAATATTACACCCTTTTCCCGAACTTGTGACTAACTAACTAACGAACTAACTAATTTGTGACACCGGTGTTAATTTAATATTATTTCACGTATATGTAAGATATGAAAACGAGTTTTAGAAAATCGTATTACTTGACAATGAATGTTCAAAATAAGGCGTTTTGTTCCCATCATTCACGTAGTTGATTTAAATTAGGCTGTAAAATTTTGCAATCGTATACATTCCGTAATCTTTTAAATAATTTGATGTCTTCTGAAAATAGTTGGACCTGTACATCTTTAAATTAATTTACAATGTCATTAATGAAAATTAAAAATTATATTGGGCCAAGGTGGGACCTTTAAGGAACCCCACTTGTGACCTCGAATATAGTATTGTACAGAAATATATGTGCCTTGGTGGTGGTGGGCAAGTCCGTCGTATGTCATGTTGGATAACAGCATCCAATTTATCTGCTTCTTCAAATTCAAATCTTTGTATGGTACTCGTATTCTTCAACTAACCGCTGCCAGTATGACGAGCTGTTGTCTATTGGGCTATTGGTTGAAGGGGAGATGACCCATCCTATGAGGGTATCGATGGTGAAAGTTAGAATTAATAGGGACGGTGTAAAGGGTATTTTTTCTTCGAGTACCACAACGACTGGTTCAAGTGTATTTTTTTCACAAGTCACATGTCTGAAACTAAAACTGAAACAAAAACTATAATAACTGCTGTTAAACTTAATATTTTTCCTATTTTCTTAGATTCAAAGAACTTACGTAAAGTAAACGACAAATTGAATAGACAGGTTCTTCTCTTTTCCTTCTTCCATTTTGATACGCCTTTCAATTTCCATGAATAAATTGGAGATTCTCCAACCCTGATGACATCAGGCAATGAACATATTTTATGGTATTCATATTTAAAGTGCTATTACAAAAAGTAGGGATAATCTGATAAAAATATTGATAAATAAATGCAAGATATTTTCAAGTAAAGCACATGCGGTTGGAAGAAGTATTTCGGAACCGCATTGAAGCTTGTGTTTAACCTATTTAAGTAAAAAATCTTAGCGTTATGTAAAGTGTGATAGTTGACATAACTTCACACTCTATTATAGATGAACATTTTTAATAAATTTTTGGTAAGGAACTATAAAATATCCTTTTTAAATATGTACATATGCATTTTTCGCCCGCCATTAGCGGTTCCTTATTAATCGTCAATTTAGAAAAATCCGCCAAATGGGGGGTCAAATATTGTACGATCTTCCGGTTACCAATCGGTTTGAGGAGATGCAGCATTCTCTACTCATTCCGAATCCATGTGCTCTAAACTTTACCACCATAAGAGAAAGACATTTAATATTATGTTATGAAATCCAATTTAGGGACCTAACATAAGAACATCGTTTTATCGATGATATTGGTAACGTGTCATAATTCCCGAGCATAACTGGACTTAATTATGCAGAAAGCGTCCAACCCAAAAAAGATGAAACTGAGAAAGGGGTGTTTGAATATTAAACATTTGACAATACAAAGGCATTTATGGAGTGAAAGCAAAATTAACAAAAATCACATGAATTTGGAGCTTGAATGTTTTTAGCATATAAAGATCTCATGTTTATCTCTAGGAAAACATGACAAAGTCGATTTTGGCAATTTGTGGGTTGGACGTTTTCTGCAAAACTACGCGCAATTGCAGATCGCCAAAGAGCAAACAACTGTTCAATTTAATTAAGGCAAACTGTTGTTTTTTTACGTTGGTGATCTGCAGTTGTACTCGGGAACGATGACAAGTTACCGACATCAGTGATAAAAACCCTTAATCGATGTGACCGTGCAAGGCCACATCGATGAAGGGTTAAACGTTTGTAAACATAGTCAAAAGTTAACAGTCAGATAAATCAACATATTTTGCCAAAAAATGCGTCGAATGAATTTGTTTCAAGTTTGTTTCTTGATGTTGGGTGATATCGATAAATATGATTGTAATAACCCTGTAGTTGTTGTACTGTAACTATAATATACACTTAAAGGCGAACTAGTCAACTAGCAGCTCGCAGCTCGCACCTCGCAGCTCGCAGCTCGCAGCCAGGTGACCACGTGGGGATACTGACAATAAAAAGAAACGAATGAATTCTTGCTCCCATCTGCGGTGTTTTATTGAATAACCGTGAAATATACGTTTATTTCATTCAATCATACATCCGTGAATAAAACCACATTCTAAAGCCGATTAGCGATTGTCTAGTCTAGCAGATAGGCTAATAATATTCCCAATAAATTTTACTGAGCCCATATTTACATTTTTTAAATTCCTACCTAATATGAATCCAATGAGTTAACATGCTTACAATACAGCACCCGGCCCACAGAATACTGTTTTTTAAATCGACAATTTTCTGGCAGTTAGTTGTAGATTAATCTATCTATGATGTTTTTGTTTCTTTCTGAAATCTATGAACAAACTTTCCTTAAGTTTTCTACATCCCTGTACAGAATACACCTTGAGTATATGTCATTTGTAAATACAAAAAAACTAAGCTGTATAACTCGAATTCTTAGATTTACTATCGTAGTTTGAAAATAATTACATTTAATAACAAGGTAGTGATCAGCTTGAGTGATCATGGAACAACACATTCCTTTGTAAATTGTATTTCCTTAACGAATTTCTACGAATCTATTAATCGTTTTGTAATAACTGCTCCGTCGAAAAAATAGTTACAATCTCTTACTCTTCCTACTTTGGTATTTTATTTGATCTTTGTTGGAGAGTTGATGAATCTACTAATCTAACGTAAGAGCCCTCGCTGTGTTTACTTCGATGTAATTTGTAGTAATATTGTTTGTTTTCTTATTTCCAGATGTACTTCCTCTGGTTCCTATTATGCAGTACAACGGCGAAGCATTTGCAAATGCCAGACACCTCAGACAACCAAAGATCATCATCTTCATCATCATCCAAAACGTCATCATATTCATCAGAATCAAATACGATTCCACTATCAAATTTAGGAAACAATTACGATGTAGAAACAACGTTCATTCCGCCATCATCAATAGACTTGGGGGGAAGAGAAAAAAATGAAAACTGGGACCAGCAGTATGAAGACAGTGAACTTCAAAGTGAGTTGAACAGTGGTCTTCCAGAAAGACAAAACGTTATTTACAGAAGACAGAGTGAATCTAATACTAGACAAGATGATTTGAGTCTAGATGCAAGTGAATTGAGTAAAAGACAAGATGTTTTGGGATTAGTTGAAAGTGAATTGTCCAAAAGACAAAATGACATTTCGAGTAATGGCACTCAAAGTAATGAGACGAGTAGTAGTACTGATGAATCTCCGGAAAGAGATGTTGCATCTTCGGGAAACGAAAAGGCGTCAGATGATATGATTCCTTCATCGACTGTTATCAGTGTTGACTCGAATTCAATACAAAAAGTGTCGTCGGGAGATATTGAGAAAAACGATGATTCCAGATCTCTCAAACGGGTGTTTCTCAGCAATCGGACAATTGTCTGCAACGATGGATCTCAAGCGGGGTATGTACTTATTTCTCATCTTATAAATTTAATACAATTCATTTTTTAGAAAATTTTAGTCCCCGACATCTAAACAGCATCGAAATCTTCAATACGAGTATAATTCTTTAGTTAGATAAATTTCTTACAACGATATAATAAAAGAAAATTTTTAAAATATACCAAACCAAATAGTGAGTAATGCTAACTTGAAAGCATTAAAACCTGGAGCAAACCATTATAATGATCTATCCTTGAGCCTTTGTGTTATCTCCACGATTCTTGGATGTCTATCCAAATAGATAAGTTATAAAATTAAACATTAAATTAAATTAAAATTAAAACAATGTTAAATATGTACGAGTTCGTGTATAATTTCGTTTCGCGTTTTATTCAGTCGTCTACTTAATTCAGATGGTTATAAGCAAAGTGTAAATATTAAATATATTTTCACGTTCCTCTTTGAATCCAGCTTAAATCGATTACGGTTCTTTTTCAGTTCTTGGTATATCCGCACGTCGGAGAGAAAAGTTAATTCGGTACCTATTTTATTATTTGCTCTCGCTGCTTGTGATTAATTTAATAGTGGAAACATACCAACCTTCGTGATAACTACTGTATTATAATTACATATCTACTATGTCAATATAATTTATTAAAATTATGAGAACGTAGAATAATTAGTAACTTAACTTGTTTATGTAAAATTATATATTCAATGATTGACAGTCCTGAACAAGTATATTTGATTTCTTTCCATGTGCCTCGTAAAACAACGTCGATACCTTATCATGAGACAACTCCAACACGGTATCATAATTGTATACTCCCGTTCGTCGAATATAGAATTTATGTAATAATTATAAAAATTAACATATCAATAACGAAATATAAATATAGCTTAGTAAAATTAAGAAGTAGAATAAATAGTATAATTGAATAAATTACCTAGCTCTCCTACGAACTTATTTAATTTGAAATTATGTTAATTAAATAAAATTATAATTCTATCTCACTGGCTACAAAGTTATCGTAAAAGATATTCTGTGAATTTACTAAATTTATCATTAAAATATTACCGTTAAATACTTCTGTGCTTCTTGAATATTTTATACTTTTTCTGTGCTATATGTTGTTTTTATTAATTTTTTTTGTTACATTTTTCGCTGAGGTAATATTTACATTGCTGCGTTACATATCGTCGCCCACAACACAAACAGGCGTATCTCATATTTAGCAACTTTCCAGGGGAGCCAAACGCTGTTTTGTTTTTGCTAGATTCTTTTATAGTTTATTACATATTTCGCTAATGGGGTTTTATATATTACTGATGAAGAAAGCATCGATTTCGAAACATATTGATATGTGTATATTAATAAAGTGGTGAATACAGAGTAATTTTTAATATTTTTATTTTTATTACGTATTTTTCTTTACCCCATTAGCGAAACATGTAATGAAATTTATAAGTATCGTGCAAAAAACAGTTTTTTAGCTCTCCTGGAAATTTGCTAAATATGAAATATGCCTGTTTGTGTTGGGTGGGACTGATATGCGTACTGTACGGAATAGTTATGTGTACGAGCTCGTATAGCTCAATTTGGGCGTAGATAAATAAATAAATATTATCTTTAATAGATGTGTAGTTATTTTGTGGCGTCATTATTAAATGTATTAATAGTCAATTAAACATTATTAAAAATCAAATATAAAAAATAATAAAAAACAATCTTCTAAATTTATTTTCACATTAATTACGATATTTAGAATATTATTAACATTAATTTTAATATTAATAACTATCATTATTTAATTTTGAATACCTTGATATTTTCTTGATTTTATTTATATTAATAATAATAAAAATAAAATAAATTTAATTTCTATTTTGAACCTAATATTTAATATTAATAACTTACTTTCATCACTTATTGTTAATTTTGGTTAATGTTTGTAATTTGTCTATTCCTATATTATTTTTTTCTATATTTATCATTTGTCTATACTGGGTATCCTGATGAGAAAAGCTTCGCTTTCGAAACATGTTGATATTTATATATAAACAGTGGTCTACTTAATTACTGTATTAATTTTTGTAAATAAAAAATAATATAAAAACGAGACACGTCAACAATTTTGGTTAGTTTCCTTCAAAGTACCTCAATATTTTGTAATATCATTAGTTTTATTTTATCATATTATTAATAAATTTCATAATAATGCTTTACTGAATTCCATCCTGGCGAATTAGTCCCTAGGGGAATTTTTGGAAATTTGGTGCTAATTATTAACTCAAGGATATGGGGTATCAAACACGAAAAATCATTAGTCATCTATTTGCTAAAATTACAAGAGAAGAGCTACTATTAAAGTTTGGTCTATTACGCAGTATTCGTGTATTATTTTATTTTATTGTATTTATTTATTAATTATAAACGCCTCGATGCCCGCTTTTACAGATTTTTTTTTAAAACTGATAGAATTTTGATATCCATTTAACAAAAAAATACATTTATTAAATTTAATAAAATTGCTACGAACTTGGATATGCATCTACCAAATATACTTAAACTTTTCAATGAATTAACGACTGCTCCATAACCCAGTTCTCAAATTGCCGCTTTAAATGCTGGTCAACTTGATAATGCTTGCTTTCCGTGTCATATCTTACATCTCTATGGAAACGTGCCGTGAGTTCAACTCATTTACAATAATTTCCATCGAGATAAAATTCAAAAGAAACAGCCTTTAAAATTTTCTTCTCTACGTATGTATTTCATTTGAAAATATTTCCAACCCCAACCAATTTCTTCGATTCCTGTTTACGAGTATAATCTCGTTCATTAATCTTCTTAAGTGTTATTTTCCGTTCAGACAATGTTAAAAAGGGATAATATCTTTGTCTTTGGTGTTTAAATTTTCTTCAATCATTTTTGCACGTAACGTCTAAAGTAAAAGATTTATATTCGCATAAAAAAAATCGTTTTTGGCAAGTGTAAGCTAATTTAGTTTCTATTTTAAATCAGTTTCAATTTTTTTTAGCAATCTATATAGTGTCTCGGATATACCTATTCGATTTTTATTTATATACGATATCTATTGATTTTTTCGAAGTCTAGGATTCATTTTCAATTTTTATTGGAATAACTTATTGAGTCTTATAATTCTAATCGTAATATTTTTTTTAAATAATTAAAGTTAATATTTACAAATCTCAAATGAAATATGAAACATAAATGACACAGACTATAAACTAGGGGTATATACTATCTAGATTGCACATAAATTCGTTAAAAGGTAGAAGCCAAAAGGGAGAATTAATTGAAAATGATTTCAACAGTTCTTAAATTGAAGTCATATATCGATTAAATGACGGATAGCAATAATGTGGCATTAGCTCAGTTGGATACAAGCACTCTTCCCGGATAGACCGAGAGATCCTAAATTCGAATCCCAGATGCAACGGCTAGCTTTCGATTTTCTGTGTCTTTTCTGTTTAGCATTTCATTTGAGATTTTTAAGTATTGTCATCAGTTATTAAATTTAAATAAATTTAATTGTATTTCTTCTCATTTAATTAATATAAAATGACATAAAGTATACTTGCGGCACGTTCCAGAGTGGTAGATACTCTCAGTATTGCCCGGCTTGAAATGACTCTAGCCGTGTTTGGTAGATAGATCTGAATAACCAGGTGCTTTCCTACCTTCCTCTTCTTCTTCCCATCTCCCTCCCCTTCCCATTGTCTTCGTCCCCACAACACACCCCAATTTGGGATGCCATATTCTCACTGGCTCCGATTATCCCGCAGCAGTTGGGACATTTATGCGTTATTAAAAAGACAATAAAAATTGTTCCTTTTAAAAAATAAAATATATTGTATATTTGCGCACATTCCAGAGTGGAAGATACTCTCAGTATCGCCTTGGTGAAAAACCACCATTCAGAATTGAAACGTTGCTTGAAATGGATTTTAGCCGTGTTTGGTGACCAGATCTGAATAGCCAGGTATTTCCCCACCTCCCTCTTCCCCTTCTCCTTCCCCTCCCCAATACCTTCAACCTCACACAGTTTGTTCTTATTAGTGCCGGAAGGGTTTAGAGAGTAGTTTGAAATCCGATATGTAAAACTGTTGCTATAACATTTTAAAAGTATTGTATTGAGGTTAGCCCATAGATATACCACTCTGGTTAGCCACATATTCAAAAGAAGAAGTTGTTTGGGTAAAATATTTTCAAAATGGAAAACACAAGTAGGTACCCACTTAGAACTAAATATTAAAGTTCATAATAAACGGTAAAAATTAAATGAAGTAAAATTAAAAATGAATGTTTCTTTGTTTAGAGATAGCAATAGTCGTCACAAGACATTACTTTCGCTGTCAAATCGATTATGGCACCCAAACGACAAGCAAGAATTCACAACTTCATAACTCTATACTAAACATTTAAAAACCCGAGCAAGGCCGGGTGCACACCAGCTAGTTTAATATATTTGTCAACTCGTGTGCTGTTCTTGCATAGCTTTAGGTATTAATTGTGTGGAATAGAATCTAATTGTTTCCTAACTATGTACGAGTGTTCCTTAAGATAAGAGTCGTGAGGCTTTATTTGGGCGTTTGGAGTAACGACTTATTCAAATTGTGCTTTGGCTGGAATTGCGCCCACCAAATTAGCACCATTAGTTAGAAATTTGACACTTTTACACTAAGGTAAAGGTTGTTTCTAAACAGCAAATATAATAGGTGAGTAACTAGTTAAATATCACACCATTTCCCCGTAGGGTAAGGCAGAGAGGTTCGACCGCCAAACAACTCGGTCTTGGCAGATACAGCTTCATTCACATTAATAATATACATTTATTTTAAATAAAGACAAACATTCCCGCGTTATGAATATAACAGTGTTTGAAAATATCTTACTACCATCATAGTAAGCGGAAGATGTTGCTTGTATCGTGATGGAGGAATTGAATTCACGACGCCTGAGTGAGACCCAGACACGCTTGCCAACTCAGCCACTGACAGGTCATACACGCTATTCTTTTATTCTCTTTTAATCGCCCGACTCAAGTATTTGATTCACTTGATCGTGCCATGTCTTCCTCGAGTATACTCGACTTCTTCTACCATTTACATACATACGTTATATATTCTCCTCACACTCTTTTCTTCGTTCATCCGCTCTATATGCCCGAAATATCAAAGCGTCCCTTTCTTAATCTTATCCATAACACTTACGTTAACATCAGCCTTGAATTCTTTCGCCTTGCACCGCAGTGCGAGGGATGTATTAATACGTCCGTCACTCCTGGACACACCGAGCCCCAGATTCCTACTCACCCCTCATATATTTTACCTTCCCAGAACTTCCCCACCTTACTCTATTTATAAGCAGCCTTCACACAGCATCCCCAACGATGACACAGGTCCTGAGATAAATTATTTTCCTCATGGCCTCCTGTTAATGTAAAAAAATGTAAGTTTATATATGACTTAAAATTGTTGACATTTCCGTATTAAAAATGTCAGCATTTGACCGTGTTAAAAATGTGGAGAATCGTAAATATTGGACGTAAGTCAGTGGCGTGCATTTCTCTATGACTAAAGGTAGGCTGTTTGAAGTAAAGTCATAGTATAATTTTATTGATAGCTCACTCCTCTTGAAACGCTATGACTTACGTGCCTGAAAACTTCAGGCACAGTCATCATCACAACTTGTTCAAGATGTCACACGGCAGAACAGATGTTCTAGCACAAAATAGCATGACAAAAGGAATGGTGCTATTAAATGAAGTTTCCAAATCAACAGGTATATTTAATTACTCTGTAAATAACCATAAAATTTTTTCGAATACCTGTCTATCAAAATGTTAAGAATGTTAAGAAGAACGGCAGCGCTCGCCACCTGTTTCATACATAACTTAATTTTGGTTTTGAGGCCAAAATACCCATCCGAACTGAATGATATATTTTTTTTAAATTAAAGGTTTAGTAAATATCTAGTACGGATGAGAAATATTTTATTTATTTTTGTTTTAAATTATGATGTACGAGCATATGCCATAAAAAAAAATCATAATTTTAGAGGCAACTTAGAAAATTATTTGCGGGTTTACTGTATTTTATTTTTAATTATCACATTTGCTATATAAGCATGATTATGTAAATAAAAATATAAAAACAAAATATTTTTAAAAAAAACTGTTTTCTGGTCGATATTTTAAATTATGTACGGCAAATTTGTGTTCCGAAGTAAATTGTTCATTTTCAATTTAATTTAAAGTCCACCATAATACTTAATTTATTTTATTCGATTCTTTTATTTTTTAAATTTTATATTTCATTATATTTATTTATTTCAAAGGAGATGGGGTAAAACTTTTTTTTTAATCACCGTTAACCCCCAAATAATTGTTAAAGATGCCTCTAAAATCGCGAAAAATCAATTCCTCTAATGACCGATTTTTCATAAAGTAAAACAAAAATAAATAAATTACTTCTAATCCGTACTAGATATACATACTATAATTTTTGATGAATAAATGGATCACTAGGTTTAGGTGAATATTTTGGCCTGAAATTCAAAATTAAGTTTTGTATGAAACAGGCCGCTCAGTCCTTCCTCTTAAAATTAGAAATCTTGTACATTAAATGGATGAGCAATCTGTGTTACAATCGTTTAATAAGAAAATAGGGATGAATTGTGCATTGCATATTTGAAAAGTGCTATTTTATTATCATCTTTCACTGATTGTCGTGGTCAACTGAATAAATGACCGTACAAGTTCCTTGCCAAGTTCATGGAAAAACTACATTGTGATCAGGTATTTGTCGCATTTAAAAAAGTATATTTTAATTTCTATTAACGTAAGTATACTATATGTGTTATAAGCAACTAGAAAGGGCATTTAATTATTTTGACTCAAAACCAAAAGTATTATTTTCTAAAATAAATCTTCGATTTCCCAGCAAAACGTACATAAAAACCGCACTTAAACGAAACCAGTATCACATCCCTTTTATAAGTCGGTTGTTGTTTCAACGCCAGCCTGCTCCAGAGGCCTTTGAATATAATATAATATAAGTCCCTTGGAAGACTCTTAGCACTCTCAGGGAGCTTTATGGAGGTAGTAGCTTTGTGTTAAAGCTTACAGCCTATCGCTATTGTTGAGAGCTTTTACGGCGTGTCTCTGTTGTTCACTCGCGAGCTTTTATTTCGCATGAGATGAGCTTTGTTAAAAATTGTCGATTCGTTGACGAACTTCAACAGCTGTGTCAATCAATGTATATAGCTAATTTACATAGTCAGGTAGCTGGAGTTTACTATTTAGTATACTCGATCGGGTGTTAATGGACCTTACTTATGCAAACCTACAAGGTATCTACTTATTTTCATTTATTGTACGATAACTAGAAGAAAGCATTATATATCTTAATTAGTCCTTTTAGATATTAAATAAACAAAAACCAGTTCACAACAATGTCACTGTAAATATGAATTCGTTTTGGATCCTAAGTGCTATGTCTTAAAAATAACTTCGAAGTATGGTTTTTACACATCTTTTACCTAAGCAATCAACAAAAACCAGGAATCGGCAAACCGGGGTAAGTTATGCCAAATGGCGTAAAAATTAAATTCTAGGGCTACGGGGATCCACTTCCTACAATTCGAACGAAATAACGCACTCCGTATACAGGTGGCGAAAAGCTTGGAATTCCCGCTTAACATCGGCCGCATGTTTCGAATTACGCAAAAAAAAACATCACCAAAATGCGTGTTTTATTATATTTTATTAAAATATTTTTCAGTCATATTTAAAAAAACTTACTTTGTCACAGTGAACATTACGACAATATCGGAAAAGGGGTTCGTAAGTGGAAGATTTTCCACATTAAAGATTTTTTTTAGGTTTAATACTTTATTTTTTTCTAGGCTTATAAAAAGACAAAGAAAGAAAAATGTGTTGTACTTGCAGTATTTAATTAATTCATCTATGATATTTCTAGGCCATTAAATTTTCAAATCAAAAACACATGATTTTGGATTTTTATTTATTTATTTTAATTTTATTAAATTTAATTATGACAACTAAAACATTAGCCACTCATCTCACTAGGACAATCCTGTGTTGAGATGAGCGGCTTTACAATTTAATAATAATCAGTAAATACTAATAAGTAAATAATAGTACATGAATAAAAAATAGTAAATATTAATAAGAATATAATAATACACATTAAATATTAAGTAAATATTAATAAGTAAATAATAATAAGTACATAATAATAAAAATAGGTAAATAATAATAAGTAAATAAAATTATGTAAATAGTAATAAGTACATAATATTAATAAAAATAGGTAAATAATATGTAAATAAAAATAAAAATAGGTAAATAATATGTAAATAAAAATAAAAATAAAAATAGGTAAATAATATGTAAATAAAAATAAAAATTAAAATAGGAAAATAATAATATGTAAATAAAAATGGGTAAATAATAATATGAAATAAAATTATGTAAATAGTAGTTAGTAAATAATAAAATGTAGGTAAAAAAAAATAAAAAAAATTATAAGTAATAAGTAGTAATTAGTAAGTAATAAGAAGTAAATAGTAATAAGTAATTAATAATAAGTAGTAATCAGTAAGTAATAAGAAGTAAATAGTAATAAGTAAGTAATAATAAGTAGATAATAATGATAATATCGAACATACATAAAGTTTCAACATTGATTACGACATAATTGATAACATGGATAATCCCATCACATCGCCTTAATGCTCGATAAACATGGTAGGCAGGCACATAAAATTTTGTTTTCAAACACTTATCGCTTAATTACCTTGACTCATATTATCAAAGTTACATTTATGCAAAAAATATTGTAGCGCGTTAATAAAAAAATCGTGTAAATCTACTCTAAATGTTTTGAATAAACTTTGTTGTGGTTTGTAGATACGGAATTATAGTAGATACGGAATGTGACGATATAGACATTTTTATAAATTATATTAGACATCTTCTGTCACGTCATGAAAATAGTGGTGTTATTAGAAATACCGTAACATGCTTTATTTCTTTCTTCTCTTTCTATATCTTATAATACACATTATTATTTAAATTACTGATAAATACTTTGTATACACCACTGTTTAATATATAAATATCAACATGTTTCGGATGCGAAGCTCCCCTCATCGGGATTCACAGTATACTAAGAAATAATGACAAGTACAGACAAATTATATACATAGAAAAATAATAATAGACAAATTACAAACAAAAACAAAAATTAACAATAAGTGATGAAAGTGAGGAAGTAAATAATTTAAAATGGAAAAATTATTGAAAAAATAAAAACAAACAGAAATGTAAAATAACACATTTTATGTTAGAAATTTATATTTTTTTATGTAAATAAAGTCCAGAAAAAACGCAGCGTAAAAAATAAAATAATAGTAGTTTTAATTATTAAAATTTATTTTTATAATATTCTAAATTCGACGACCTCGATGGTCGAGGGGTAAGGCTCTTGACTACGAATCCGAATCCGAAGGTTGCGGGTTCAAATCCCGGCGTGGACAAGTAAATTTTATTTAATTAATTTGTGCTGTTTCACAATTAATTCATTTAAAAATAATATATAGTATATTTGCGCACGTTCCAGAGTGGAAGATACTCTCAGCATCGCCCTGGTGAAATACCACCATTCAGAATCGAAACGTTGCTTGAAATGACTTTTAGCCGTGTTTGGTGACCAGATCTGAATAGCCAGGTATTTCCCCACCTTCCTCCTCCCCTTCTCCTTCCCTCCCCAATACCTTCAGCCTCACAACATTCCCAAATTGGGGATGCCATAGTCTCACTGTCTCCAGACGGTTCGAAGCAGTTGGGACTTTTGTGCTGTATTCAAATAAAAAGAAATGTAAACATAAATTTGAGAATTATACGCAAAGTATTTGGCATTAATATTATTAAGAATAACAGCACAAATAATTTTACTTTTTATTGAACGTATTATGTTTATTATACCTTATGGTGTTATTAAAAACATTATAACATGTTTTATTTTTATTTGTTTTTTTTATTCTTCTCTTTCTGTATCTTATGCTTTATGTTCTTCCCCTTTATTTATTTTTATTATTTAGCATCTCTATCAAGTGATAACTGATAACTAAACCAAAAACTCTGCACCCTGTAAACATTTTTTACTGGATTATTAACACTTACGCACTTCCCAATATTCGTTTTATAAATATGATCATGTCAATACCCTTCCAATGTTCCAAAACATTAAATAAATAATAAACAATTTTTTCATGTGAAGGTTTATTGGGTTCCTCTGCCTAGCATGTGTATTATGATTCACTCACTTTCAAGATTAGGAAATGCGTGATATAATCTTACAAAAACATATTTAAGAAAAGTCCTAATGATGTTTCCCAACCCCTTACTAAAACCTGCTTGCATTTCAAGGAAGGCCGTCCTTTGGGGAAAGTCATGTCCTCACGATCAGAAATAAAACTAACAACAATCGCAATGCTTCATTTATTTTCCTACAATAAATGGGTGTTTCCCATGCATCCTGTCTGCCACCGCTCTCGAATGTGGGTCGCGTGGTGCATCCCTAATACCAGACTACCCCCGCCATCACAAACCCTAGTCTAGTCTCTGAGGGGTGTAAATCTTCACAGAAGGGACCCCCTACCGACACCTTCCACAAGAAGACTAGAAAACTACTAGACGTAGATATTGCCTCCTTTAGAACGGAACAAACGACTCCAGCAATACTGTTGAAAGTTAAAAGTTCATTCGCCCCGTTATCCCTCGACTCGACTCCTTTATGCTTACAAGAAAATAAATAAAGTATGTGGGAGTAAAATCATAATATCCCTCCATAGGGGAGATAGGGGACGTAATTTTCATGCCTTTTGCCTGTTGTAACCATCTCCCGGGTTATTAAGTTAGACTTGTTTAATGTTTTCTTTTACGCGTGATGTTTTTTGGCCTTTCGAAAACACTAACAAAATTTATTACCTATTATTATGTAACAATGAGAAAATAATATATTATGGAGCTCTATATATATGGGATTTTTAGTGGGTCCGTGACTAGGAAACTGTTTAAAGTGTTGTGAAATCCTAAATTTACGTTATTTAAATAGCAAAGGGTAGGTAAATGGTTTTTTTTATAATTCTTATCCACTTTCCTACTTGGATTGCGGAAATACATACCTGTCTTCCTTACAGAATATTTTTTATATGGTAACCCATCTCATTAAATTACACAGTGTTTCGCGTTTATACCGCGTTACTTCAAAAGACAATTCTTGAAAATTTATAGAAAATGAAGTTTTTAACTCTTTAAGTGCCACCGAACGATATATAGTTCCGATACATTATTGTAGTTGAGTGCCACAGAACGATATATAGCTCGAGCCATAAAATTCGTCACGCTTTACCAACGGATCTATAATTATGTCACATTATTGAAAACATGTGTCTAAAAATAAATAATCAAAATGAAAAATATATATTCATGGTTTATCGATACTTCTCCAGCATTTAAAAAAATACACGTGGTACCTAAAGGGTTAAGTCATATTAATTTTAAAAGTTCTCATGACTTTTTTATTTGCGTCCGTTTGACAAAGAGTTCACATAAACCCATAAATGTACCCCCACCTCCCCGATGCGCAGTGCGCACACGAGCTAATACGATTGACGTGCCTAACCTTAGTAAGTAAAACTGACCGGATTTGCTAGAAGATTATCACCAATAATTTCACCTTTAGAGATTTCCAGGAAGGAGTCAATACAATTTTTCCATTTCTATAAAACGTGTACTTCTTCGGAAGATACGACCTTGGTATTGTATTACTGAAGTTCCCAACTTTCGCTTGCCAACGTTCTACAATATTCCACAGCCAAACTTGTCCATTATTATTCGAGCAGTAAATTTCAAATGACAACATTCAAACAACTCAAGTTCCGCTGGGCAGTTTCCCCTTCAAGTTTATAACTTTGTTCCAGAAGTTCCGGGTGTCCTGCAGGGATTTTAATTGAATCTCTGAAGAACAACAGGCCAGAGGCTTTATAATTCCTGTATTACCGACGCGCTCCTGAAAGGAATTCATGAAACCGGAAACCAAAGTACAGCCTTGTAACTTGACGGTGACACCTTAACGTAGCAAAATACATAACAGAAACACAGTGGGAACTAGGTACACTACTTGCGAAGTTAAGTTTTGGTTTCGGAAAACTCAGATCTCGAATTCAACGGGAACGCTGCTCCACTTCGTGAAATCCTCGTGCCCACAGCACCGCTTCGTGACTTCACTCACCTAAGTAGATATTGTCAGAAAAGGTCTTAAATCTGTAAGCGAGAAGTTTGCATTCCGTTCGTTGGAATGTTCTGATTCAAGCGCCTGTTAGACTTACACTTATTATTTACCTAGTGCCAAACTTCAATATTTATGAATGTTCAATTCTCAACAAATGTTTTTTGCAGAATTTGAAGATACAAAAAAACGCATACTTAAGCGCCGATATACGAGTATACTATTATTTTAAGGTCCAATTGAATATTCTAGCATACACTAATATTATCACACAAATCGCACGCCCGTAATTATTGCAATTCCATAAATTAAGATAAAGTAAAGTAATACGTTTGTCACTCAATATTTGAACAAAATAGTTCCACTGCAAAAATACCTGATCTCAATCTTGCGTGGATACTGAATAGATACTACAACAAACACTTAAGTCTTTTAAGACGAACTTTTTGCTGTTGTTTAATTTCTGGTGATGTGCAAGAGTGCAATTATGTAGCGCTTGAAACCCTAGCTAACCCTTCTAATTGTATGTACGATTCGTGTTTATATGTGCACTGCCCTATCTGAGCCGTGGATTCAACACTCAGTAGCGTAATGGATCAAGCTGAGTGTGTTCCACAACAGTGCATACAGGCAACTTCTGCAACTTCCAGGGTCCTACAATGCCTCTACGATGTTCACTTAAGGGAGAGTCCCTCACCTTACTTTGCCACCGACTAGCCACTTCCGGGGCAGGACATGGATGTCAATCAACTCAATGAGCGATGGGTGCAAATGATGCGGCTAACATCCTGAAAGACGATCCCTTAAATTAATTTAATTTATTTTGTTTTATTATTAAGTATTACTTTTATCATTTTCTTTCTTTTATCTTTCATTTTTATTTTATTATTATTTTTTTAAATTCTCATTTTCTTTTTAAATATTTTCGTATTTTTATATTCTTATTTAACATTTTTTTTATTATATTAATTTCTCTATTTGTAGGTAATAAATTGTATTTGTCTTACGTAATACGGCATAGTGGGTTTACACTATCCGCCCAGTCCTGCTGGATTAAAAACTTAAACAAATGTCGAGGAAGCCTAACAGCAAAGACCATTATCTTAGCTTTGACTTTCTTAACCTGAGCCAACATTTTATAATAAAGTGTGGTAAGAATTGCAAGAGGCATTTTCTGATTTTGATACAATAACCATGAAATGCCCTTGTGATATCAAATCTCAACTAATCTTTATTCGGTGACTAAATTCTTCACATTGCACTTTACTGATAATTCCTCCCGTTTTTTTGTAAGATTTTCAATTAGATAACGTTTCCCTGGATTCTCTCTAGTAGCTACCCTCCGACTGGTAGCACTGGTAGCAGGAAGTAAGTTCTGCAGAAGGTAGTGCAGGTGCTCGGAACAAAGAAAGCATTACCGGAAGGAAGCGAGGGATTTCATCTTCTATAGCAGGCTGCGCTGTGCACTTGCACCATTCGCTTTTGAATTATCCCGTCGCACCCGTGAAAGCTTTTGCAAGCTTAAAGCGTTATAAAAGATATGTAGTTAAATACATTATCCCACTTTTCTTTTAGAATATAGATTTCGTATTAACCTGTAATAGATGAGAAGTGTTGTTTATACCGTAGAAGTTTTTAGTAATTATTTACAACGTTTTAAGGCTATTAGTTGTTCTCTCTGATAGCATTACCTACATTATGTATATGAAATAATTACGTGAACATAAAACGTTGGCAAAGTCAAAATATAAAAAAAATTGTGGAAAAATAGAAGAAACTTTTATTTTTTATAACCATTATATTGTTAACAAAAAAATAAAAAAATATTAACAAGGACAAAACACATTATTAAAAAAATGTTTAAAATCGTACCAATGCCAATGAATGAAAAAAATCAAACGTAAAACTGTTTATGAGAGTATTGCCATCTGTGGTTCAGTCAACAAACTAGAATACTAAAAAAATTATATTCTGCACCTTCATAAAGTTATTAAGAGGTGTCGCTATCGCTTTAGCACGATTCGAGGCATGAGAAAATTAAAAAAATAATATTATCTCATTGTTATCTTTGTATCTTCCATTTTATAATATTTAAAAATAAACCATTTTAAAATAACAATTACGTGTATTTTTAAATGGTTTATTTTTGTAAAATCAAATACCTAAACTAATTATTTTTTTAATAAAAAATGGAAATTTTCTCACAGTTATTATCGTTTTCAAACATTCAAATGTATTTATGCTTCATGAAACTGTTATCATTTCATTACGGGCTCTTACTACCTTATCGCATGTTCCCCGGGGCGCCCATCTTGAACCACTGTAAAACATTAACAAATTATTTCTGTGTTCCATTGATCTCCTACATTTAATTTACTGACCGGAATACATCTTCCGTAGGTTCTACCTGAGGAGGTCCTCAACCGGCAGTCCTGTGTGGGTGGTGTTCCTCGAAGGGGGATGGTATTGCCACGACCGCGCCTCCTGCAGGTCTCGATGGCTGAGGCTGCGCCACCTCATGACCAGCTCCCACTGGCCGGAATCCAGAGATGGTAAGCTATTGTTTTGATTCATATTTTTAATTTTACTAACCAACTTAGCCCAAATTTTAACAGAATTTTATAAAGATCATTTTTTGTTATAGTGACTCAATTTTTGACAGTCAAGTGGATATCTCTATTTTAAAGATATTAAAAATTTGTTTTAGGCCACTTTATTTGGATATGTAACCAACAAGTTTCGGTTCATCCTGAACCTACATCAAGGCTGTATATATATACTGGTAATAATGACAATCTCAAAGATCCATAGCTCATGACAGATTTTACAATAAACTGAATATCAGTGTAAATTTTGCAAACCAGCAAATCCGAGGTATTTATTCTAAAATTGTAAGCGTGTGGACAGATTGTTTTTGCTGAATGCTTTGAATGATTTTTTAGTGCGATTTGTTCACCTTTTTTCCTTTCAATAGCTATCAGGCCAATTATTTTAAGGATCATCTTAAATAACCAGACAAAAACCCTTAAGTGGTTAAGTACTTTACATACTCATATATATTTTGAAATTCCATAGTGAATGGCATCCTCTCCGCCAACCCCACGGAAAACCCTTACTGGCACGAGGCGAACCACGTCACCATACCTTACTGCAGCAGCGACTCCTGGTCTGGTACGGCGTCATCCAATTCCGCCAGGGATTCCTTTCATTTCATGGGGAAACTCATCGTCAATCAGGTGAATATTGCCTTGCTAATTATAACTAAATATAGTACGCATTCCTTCCCAAAAAAATCATATACCTGAGACTTATAGTTGCTTTCCTTAGAGCACATTATCGCATGACATTTGCTGTGTCACATGGAACCTTGTTATTCCAAGGGATCGATATGTAGATTGTTCTTCATAACCAAAATTATAAAACATACCCATACGTGTATTATTTTCAGACTGCTTTAAAAGAGTAAAAAATGGTCGGTACACTCACAGTAGAACAACCTGTTTTTATTTTGGCTTAATAACATTAAAAATATATTTAATAGTTGATGTACTACAAATTTTATTCAAGTAAAATGAACCTATTAACATGATTAGAAAAAAATTGTTACAAAAACATTTTTGTAACGACGAAATTTCGTCTCATTGTTATTGAAGAAGAAAAAATTAATAAAAGCGTTTCATTATTGTTTATTATCACCCCGTAGTTCATAATAGCACACAGATTTAATTAATTTTCTGGACATTTCTACAAATTCATACAAATCGTAGACATAGGATTATTTGCACTTTCGTATTTCGTATTTCGTATTTCAAGTGACGAGACTACGACGCTTATGAGTATTATATTGCCAATTTAGTTAATAATAATAATAATAATTGGATTACTTCTATAGCGCCGTTTTCGTGGGAAAATCACCTCAAGGGCGCTTTACAATTAATTAAATTTGGTTATTTAACATTCAAATTTACCGTTAATTATACAATAAATTAATTGGAGATATTGCCGTAACGGGGGTTATAGTCTCATCATCTTAAATACGAAAATGCATATAAATCAGGTTTATAGATCTGTCACCACAAATTTATAAGTTCTTTTACGTCCTACAATTTTGTCGCCCTAAGAAAACTTTCAAAACAAACATGTGCAGGTGCGCTGTGTAGCATTCTAGTCTCATAAAAGTTCGCAGAAACAAATAGAAAACTCCTTTTCAATAGATTGTTGTCCTTCTTTTCGCGTTGATTCCCTATGCTCGCTGAAATAACCATCGCCTCGGGCGCTATAAGCAACAATGAAGGCCTTAATGGCTGCGCTATTAGGGGTGTAATTGGCTCATCACCATTTAATTCAGATGCTATCGTAGTATTCTCACCCGGAGTCTGTATGGGACCAACCAAAGTAGAATCTACTTACATATTGAATCGCTAGACGTTAGAGGAAGTTGCCCATTGCGAGTGGCCCAAATGTGTCTCGAACCTTAAATATGTTCATACTGCAACACAATGAAAAACAAACATTTGTTCTCAATATACAGGATGTAGCTATGGATTTATGGAATGCATTAAGAAGGTGACTGTTCAATATATATCTAGAATAGACCCTGTTATCAAATAACGAACAAAAAAACATTAGATTTTAGACCGTTCAGTATTCCCCAATATGTTTTGGTTGCGCTGCTTAAAATAATATTGAGAATACTTAAGCAAGTATTATTACTATTATCCCTACTCGCAACTAAAATGCATAATTCCTCCAACGAAAACAGCCTTCGCCCTACGGCATTTCTCTTATATCGCACCCAAAATGTTCAACTCACTGAGTACTGATACTAGGAAATCGAAACCTGATAATTTTATACCGTCACGACGGTCTCCGTGATTGAGTGGTTACGATCCTTGGCTACGAATCCGGGAATTGCGGGTTCAGATCCCAACGTGTGCAAGTAAACTTTGTTTAATTAAATAGTGTTATTTCATTCAGAATCGAAACGGTGCTTGAAATGGCTTTAGCCGTGTTTGGTGATCAGATATAAATAGCCAGGTACTTCCCCACCTTCCTTTTTCATCTCCTTCCCCTCCTCAATACCTTCAACCTCACAGCATACCCCAATTGGGGATCCCATAGTCTCACTGGCTCCAGACGGTTGGGAACAGCTGCGACTCTTGTGTGGTATCACATTAAAAAAAATTAAATAAATAACCCTCGGTGTTCAAAATCGGTTATTTGCAAAAGGACAGAATTATTTTTAAAAATTCCATACATTGTAAAGTAATAGGGTAATTACTCGTATTATTAACTAACCATCACGCAGTTTCCCAGCAGGGGTAGGCAGAGAGGACGGACCGCCAAACAACTCGATCTTGGCATACACTTCTTGCTTCATTCACATTCATACAACGCCTCATACATTCTCTTCTATTATTCCGACGTCTGATATGGCTCGACTCAAGTATTTGATTCACTTGATCGTGCCATGTCTTCCTCGGGCGCCCCGGGCTTCTTCTTCCATTCACATTCGCGTCATACATTCTTCTTACACTGCTTTCCTCGTTCATTCGCTCCACATGCCCAAACCATCTAAGCGTCCCTTTCTTAATCTTACTCATTACGCTTACATCAGCCTTGCATTCTTTACGAATTTCAATATTTTTCACACGATCACACATGGTTTTACCACACATTCGTCTCAGAGATCTCATTTCTACGGCATTCAGTTTACTTTCATCCTTCTTCTGCCAATTCCATGCCTCACTGCCATACATCAGGGTTGGTATCAGCACTCCATTGTGGACTGCTAGCTTCGCTTCTTTGGACAACTTTTTGTTAGCGCCAACCGCGTTCAGTCCTCCGTTAATGGAGTTTCCTGCATTCACCCTTCTTTCAATATCCCTATCAGTCTTTCCATCTCTCGCAAACATTCTTTCCAAATATACAAACTCATCGACCTGCTCCAAGTATTCGTCATTCACAACTATATTGCACACTGTTTTCGTACTCTCTCTTTCAAACAACTTATTTAAAATGTACATACATGTACATGTATTTTAATTTTATTATCATCTTATTTTATTTCATTTCACTTATATCTTTACTAAATCTATACTTTTATTTTTCTTTCAGCGTTCAGGTTTATATAGTTTTAAAATGCTTTTATTTCTATTTATATTATCTTATTTTATTTTTTCACAGCACGTGGGGATACAAGTATTATAATATACAAAAAATATCGATTAGCATAATACGGGCATGTGCCTAGTTTGGTGGTTGAAAATAATGTAAATCCTTTTACCAAACTTCTTAACATGAATAAATAATTTTGTATAGTAAAAACGATACACGAAAAGAAACGAGTAACTCATGTAAATGAAGAAACAATAATGAAATAAAATTAAAGATGGCATTGTGCACCACATATTTTACCAACTCCTATAGAGTTACAGAATTTGTAACATAATGTTATCTCATCTAACAATGTTTACTCGAATTTGCAGGTAATCCGCGATTTGGTCCCCCTCGGTGTCCAAAACTCGTCATGGTTGATCCTTGCCGGGAGCAGTGCTGGCGGTACGGGAGTGATGCTGAACCTGGACCCTGTTCAGAGACTGCTGCGGGAAGAACTCGGACTCAAGAAGGTGGCTGTGAGAGGCATATCAGATTCCGGTTGGTTCTTGGACAGGACTCCTTATAGGTATTTAATTTCGGAAATACTTTAAGTGTCATAATGATTTATCTCCAAAGATCTTCTTTATTTGAGAGAGACAGTTATAAAGTGGACTACTTGTAGAGTATTGATTAACTGTGTCTATGATATTGGGAGCTATTGATATCTCGTTATCGTTTACTAACGTTTTTTTACTTTTTCAGTCCTACTACGCTGCCAGCGGTGGATGCCGTCAAAAAGGGTTATGCTCTATGGCAGGGATCTTTGCCTAAGAGATGTGTCGACATTTATCCTCAAGAACCATGGAGGTGTTATTTTGGATACAGGCTGTATCCGACAATAAGAGGTACAAATTCTATTTCGTAGCCCAGCAATAGCACCATCGCTTTGGAAATATGTTCAATAAGTCTCGTTGTGATTTGATTGTATTCGACCAAAGTATTAACAATTTCCTTTTTTCCAGCTCCTCTTTTTGTGTTCCAGTGGCTATTCGATGAAGCCCAAATGACAGCTGACAATGTGGGTGCTCCTGTAACTCCCCAGCAATGGGATTATATCCATAGTATGGGACGAGCTCTGAGAGCATCATTTGCCAATGTGTCTGCCGTATTTGCTCCATCATGCGTATCACACTCTGTTCTGACAAAAAAAGACTGGCTTCAAGTAAAAATTGACGATGTCTCTGTCGCAAGAGCGCTACGCTGTTGGGAACTCTCTACAATGAAGAAGCCATCCAGGTAATCCATTTAATACAACCGGATTTTAATATATACAGGATTGATGCATGAGTCCATGGGTATAAGGGAAACTAACCCTAGTAGTAAAAAGTATAGAGAAATATGAATCTTTTGCTATGACTTATATAATATAAAAAGCACCTAACAACGCTTTCTTGTTTCAGAAATCATACTATGAGACCAGCTAGAAAACTAGTGAGATCTGGAATAAACGGCGAAGGGGGTGAAAAGAAAGACGTTGAAAGACAGGGAGAAAGGACGCACAACAGAAGACGCAAAAGAAAGAAAAACCTTCACGAAAGAACCAATAGTGATGGTAATAGAAGTCGACATGGTGGAAATGGTAAATAATTTTTTTTTTTTCAATATTATTATAAAATAATTCTATTAAGAAGCTAGAATCTTTCGAGAAGAGTGGCTAATATTATTAAATTTTCTTACAGAAGGTGTTTCTAGACTTTTGCCACATGAAATTAAGAAACAGCAATTCAATAACAGACCTCATTCTAACAATAATCAACGAATGAAAGAAAGACGTAACCGAATCCAAAACAGAAGAAGAAATAATAATCTAAGCAACAATGGCAGGAGTAACAACAGACACAACAACCTTAAGGGCACCAATCGTGGAAACCTGAATATTGGCAATTTACCCAACTGTTCGAGAAGTCATAACCAAAGATTATACCCAAATAACAGAAAACCCAAGTGCGACCCTTTCAGGAATGAAAGACGACACAGCAAGAACAGGAACATATCAGGAGGGAAGCGTTTTCGAAATCAAGCACATTCCAATGGAACATCAGCTAAAGTGGACAAAAGCCACGCTGCATATTATACGGAAGGTGACATGTCTCGTCAATTGGAACGGCAGCTCAGACCACAGAGATCTTTATTGAAGTAAGTTGTTATTTTGTTTTAGTGAATACTATTTTATTATCAACCAGAAAGTTAGAACAATATATTTTCGTTTTTCTCTAGTGTCGTCTCGATATAAATATACATAATAATTTAAAGATATAATCAGCGCATGTCATAAAAAACCGAATCAATAAAAAAATTAACGCAAAGGGATTATCATCCATAATATTTAACAATGCAATTCGATAAGATAAGATGGTTGTTTTGTACAGCTTCAAAGATGTGTTGTTTGTTTTTGTGATTCTTCTAATTAATTCTAATCTCTTGATTAAACCCTTAAACCCATCAAGATTTTATTATGCAACTAATAATGACCGTCGTTATTTCGTAATTTTTTTTTTATGTTTTTTTTTTTAATTCTAGGAATTCTGGAAATTGTGAACATCGTCACATAGAGCGTTGCAGCTGGCCCCAGTGCAGCCACTCCTGTCCTCGCCTCCTCGATCCTTATACCGGAGAAGAAGTTAACTTCATCGACATGCTGAAGAGTTTTGGGCTTCGAATGGATAGTGTGGCACAAGCTCTGGGAGTGGATCTTCACACCTTGAACAACATGGAGCACACAGAACTATTAGATTTGCTGACTCAACAGATCAACTGAGCTTTGGAAATTGAGAAATTAATTTCGTGCAGGAAAATCAAAGAAGTAGAATTTTAATTAGTGTCCAAAATGTCAACAATAATAATGTTACATTCGGAATTTTTTACAATGCCATTTTAGCCACGCTAGCTATTTTTCCGGACGATCGACAAGTCAAAATAATTGCACTAGAGAATTTGTTTACTGGATTTGCTTGAACAATTTTTGAGAGCCAGAAATCCTGCAGCGTTAGCTATCATTTGATTTTGTAAAAAATATTAAATGTTCATATTATTTAACAATTTCTACATTTAGAACCCATGTTATATCATGGAAGTATTAACGTTTGCTGAAAGTTACGTAATTCTGAAAACTTCCTTTCGGTATATTGTTTAAAACATCCATAAATTTGTAGTAGGATCAAAACAATTGTGTAATTGATTTCCAGTAATTTATTTTTTCGATGAATTTATTAGCCTGTAAGATGATAAATATTAATAATTAATATTTTGTATTTTAATGAAACCAGCTTTAACATAACCTAAGAAGAACCCGTGGAAATACAAAAACGCAAATGAAACAATAATATATTTTATAACGAAGTAAAAACATTTTTTGTCACACAAATTATTTTTAAGTCGTAAGTCTGAAGCATTTCAATTAAAAAAAAAAGTACCGAGATTATTAGCCAACAATTATGTATAGGTTCTCGATCAAGATTCGCTATATTATTATCTTGTGTTATTTTGCTTAGAGTAACTAGTCCAATTATTATTTTGAAGCACTTCATTTTAGTTCAATGTGGTTTAGATTACTGCCCAAAGCGATTCAATGAGATTATATTTTTAAAACTTTTTTGTAAAATAAACGAAGATTTATGCAAATATTATTAAGTCAACGTTAGTCTCTTAATTCTAACCATCTTTTGTTTTATTGTACCTCGTAGGTGCAAATATATACAATGGCAGAAAATAACGAATCATCGGCGTAAGTTGTTTAAAATATGAACCAGTGGATAATTTATTTTTGTAATAGTGGTAAAATTTTCATTATTTATAATTAAAGTATTATTTAGTATACCTAGTATTTATTATAATTCTTTATAGATTATTTTTTTAAGTCTATAGTGTTAATAACATTACAAGGTTCATGAAAACCAAAACCCTATTCGATTGCAGTGTATATTTATTGAAATATTAAGTTAAGTGAAAGACAAATTAAACTACCTCAACCCTATGTTTATTATAATAAGTAACTTTAGAAAATATATTTACGTTTATTGAATACAACGTATAATACATTTTGTTACAATTTTAGATTATAACAATATAATATGTTTTCATATGAAGCGGTAACTTGGTGATGTGACATTATAATTTAAAAAATAAAACAATACCTTTCTTTACATCGGTTTTATTTGGTATATACTTTTGCCGAACGGGTTTCGCCACTACCGTAGCTTCTTCAAGGCAGTATAATACTAAACTATGAACTAAGATACACATGTATTATAGATTGATAAAAAAACAGGTGAGTGAAGGGCCAAGGGTGGGAGGGGAGCAAGTACCGGACCGGGAATGGCGTGTGCTTTGTTCAGTGGGAATATTTTAAGGATTGGGCTTTTATTTAAATTTATTTGATTATTAATGAGTCCACTATTAGTGTTTTTGGCTTTCCTTATTTCCAATGCTTCTAAGTTATTTAGTCTAATGCCTATTCCATTTTTATGCAGTAAACTAGTGCTTGTATTTTTATTGAATGTGTGGTCTCTTTCTAAGAGGTGGTTGCCAAATTCCGAGAACCCATTATTATTGAGACATCTTAAGTGTTCTTTTACCCGGATATTGCCATTACGCAACGTTTTGCCTACATAAAACGCAGGGCAGTCGTTACATTGAAGTGAGTAAATACCCCTCCCACCCTTGGCCCTTCACTCACCTGTTTTTTATCAATCTATAACACATGTGTATCTTAGTTCATAGTTTAGTATTATACTGCCTTGAAGAAGCTACGGTAGTGGCGAAACACGTTCGGCAAAAGTATATACCAAATAATAGTGATGTAAACAAAGTTATTGTTTTATTTTTTTAAATATAATATGTATTTATATATTAATGAATTTAAAACATTTTTGGCATTATAACAAAAAAATATGCTTCTTCCATAACCAATCTAAGACCGCTCCCCCACGGGTCAGTGGGAAAAACATAAGCCAGTGCAGTAAGAATGTATGATACCGTTTGCGTATATTTCTATTGGCGCCCGTACACAGGTCGGAGCGGTGCAGGAGCGATGTTGTGTTCTTCCATTTGACGCATTTTTGCTGTACGCGAGCGATGTTGGTTTCATACCGACCCGCGAGGGAGTGGTCTAACATAAAATTAATGTGGTACAAATAGAAATCCTGCTTAAGTATTAATTTAAAACAATTTTCATTGAAGTTGTAATCTTGTACCAACCTATATAAAAATAGAATGGTTATTTTTGTGTTTTTCATATTCGTATGTACGACTTTTAGCTCTTGTCACAAATTAAAAAATGCCACCCAGATGCTAAATAAAATACTTGTATATAATAAATTTAGTAAGTTGTATGTTTAACCGTTTCAAAATTCATTTAAAATTACTGTATAATAAAAAAATATATAATGAAAAAAACAGATCTAAATTACAACATAACTCGGATTCTTAAATTTGTTGCTATTTGATACCTTCTTTAGAAACACCTTTTGGACAATCTTTTAACGGTTAGAACAATTAGCATTATATTTGTAGTGATTGATTTTTAAAATTTAAAAAAAATGTGTTCATATTATTTGTATTAATTGAAAGACAATACTTGAGTACCTGAACATTTAGCAAAATAATAATTTTATAAAAACATCTTATTATAATCCCGACGATGGGTTTCAAAGCTTCTTGGAGGGAATTATTTTTTTTTTAATAAAAAAAATTTGCTACAATCTGTCAATAAATATTAATGGATTTTTTTTAAATGTGTTATTGAAATTGCAGGGAAGTGTCTCATTATGAATTATTGAGCTTTATTTACGATCAAAATTTGTATTTTTTAAATTATGTGCATTTCCCTTGAACATTTGATTTTAAATACCTTTAAGCGCCTGAGAATTAAACATAAAATTACTTAAATATTTTGAAAGTATTATTTTATAATACATATTCATTTTTAGCAGAAGTGTTCGTAATTTAGTGCCACGATGCTTCGAGATTATTTAATCAAAATTATTAGTGATGTGTTTACATAATATTAAAAATGAAATTGACTAACTATCAATCGTTGTACTTAATAAAATATTTATAATGTAATAAGTAAGACTTTTATTCCAACCTTTTATATGTGACACGGCGCAAGAGCCCCAACTACTCGAAGCCGGGGGAACTATAACATCCCCATTCGGTAATTGTCGTGTAGCTGAAGATTGTGGCGATGGGATGGTGATGAAGGGGTAGCTGAAGATACCAAACATTGGTAACTAACTGGATATTTATAGCTGGCTACAAAACATAGCTATTCCTATTTCAAGCAATGCTTCGTTTCTGAGACTCTTTTCCACTCTACAAAATGTTCAGAATACTAAGTTATTTGTTATAAAAGTGTAATAATATGTTTTATAGTACTTTTGAGAAAAATATTTACAAATAGGTTTTAAATTATAATTATTTTTAATCTACGACATTTTACAGAAAATGTAATGCAAAAAGTCCCGATAAACTCCTTTTTGTAGTTTGTCCAACGGGAGCTTATTATTCAAAATGTTATCCTAAATTTACACTTAAAATTACAATATATATGTATATATATATATATATATGTATATAAAATAAAATAATATGTAACAAACTTAAAGCATAAATATTTCTCAAGAATCTTACTAAAAAATATTTCTACACAAAAAAAAAAACAAAACAAAAAAACAAAAAAAAACACAAACAACAACAATAAATCGTACATAAAATAATATTTCCTAGTTATCTAATAGAAATAGTTTCTTTCAGCTAGCCAAATTCTCAACATATTTATTGACTGTTTAAATAACATATTTAAATAGCTAGGAATCATGTGATCTACAGTTATTTGTTCATATTTGTTTGTATTCTTAGGAACCATTGAGACGAGTAATGTAAGTGTGCTCTATTTTATTATACGAGTATGTAGTACAAGGAAGTAAGGTTTTTAGGATCTGAAAATGCCTGTTTTTTATGTAAACACCGCACAATAGTCCTAACTGCTCCCCTAACCCCTAATAGGGATATGTTTTGAGACTGAGTGGTATGGAAGGGAGAAGAATATGAAGAACAGGAAAGTGGGGAAGTCCCTGGCTATTCAGATCCGGTCACTAAACACGGCTAAAGCCATTTCAAGCAACGTTTCCATTCGGATTGATGTTTTTTCGCCAGGGCGATACTATATATATATATATACATTTTTTCATATAATAATAATAATAAAAACATTTGTTTGTCAATAAGTTATTTAACATTTTAGCAATTGACGAAAGGGTCACTGCTCAGCTGTACATTCCGGAGCCCGGATTGCAGCTGGTTTTCAGCGATGCTCTTATCGGTGATCTTACGTAAAGTTTCTACACTTATATAAAATAAATGAAAAAAATAATTAATAATAATTTTAAAATATTTTTTTTTTTTACATAATCATTAACACGAGTATTCATTTCATTATTTATCAATGATGCTGCGCGGCTGACTGCACAGTCAGCAGCCATTCGCGACTGAACTTCTTGAAGCACTGCGGTGATGTCGACCTTCGAAGAAATAATGATATGAGTTATATGTGATGTAATATAATTTAATTAAATAAAACGTACATTCGGACGCAATTCGACCCTTCGACTTCCGAATTCGTAGTCCTTACCTCTTCACCACGGAGGCCGTACATTTGTCTCACATATTTCATTTCATATTTTGCCATGAACTAAATATTTTCTTGAATTCTACATACTTGAACACTTTCACAAAAACGGCGCTATACAAATCATCCAATTATTATTATTATTAAGTTGCTTAGGAAAATGAACGCATCATTTAACTCTTTTACCGTTAGAATATAATTATAGCACGGTGCTTCTCAAAGCATCCCATTTCAGACACAGATAAGAGACAACTTTTAATCGAAACAGAAAAAACTATTATTTCGTAATATGTGAATTCATTTTGAGTAGAGAATAAAGCAGTGAGTAAGCCAGCTCGCTGACAGTCCTGTAAGGAATGAACATTTCGCGCGCCGCTCCAGACCCTGCGCAGAAAAGTTTCCTTACTTTAGCGAACTTTACTTTCCTGCGTAGGGTCTGCAGCGCCGCGCAGAGTGCTCGTTCCTTACCGGACCGTCAGCGAGCGTGCTAAACATACCGTGAATAACCAATAGGTTCATATTTAGCATTTTTGCGGACAAAATATAAGACCCATGTTTACCTTAGAATGGAAGCTTTCCTCCTTAGCCCATTAAGGGCGAGAGGGACGTCGGAGAGGAATTATTTATTATTTCGAAATATTGATAGTATTATTATGCAATAGGATAAACATAATGTTTTTAATAGAAAAATATTTTATAAATATTTTATAAATTTACATAGGCCACTGACCGTCCTATTGTATGTTTTACAAAATATTTAAAATATGAAAATGTTTTTTAAACTGGGGAAAAATATTTTTTATCCTTTCTCGTTACGTTTTTGTAAATAAACTTAACCAAATGTTTATAATCTGCATTAAAAAATATATTAAAGTTACGTAGTGTTTATGAAAACATTAAACTACACACTGTTCTTTTTTAAAAATTTATATCATCGACATGTTGAAGAAAAATCTTCACAGCATTTTTTAAGTGTATTCAACTTTTTAAAGGTTTTTGTAAAACATGCGCAGAACGGTTAGAAATGTGTAATATTTCTGATTTTATTTTGATAAATGCTAAGCCCATGCAAATTAAAAAAAAAAAACGTAAAAAATATTTTTCTATTTAAAAACACCATGTTTATCGTATTTCACAATAATATTATCATTATTTTGAATTTATAAATAATAACTCTCCGACGTCCCTCTCCCCGTTAATGGAAGCGAGAAGTATATTTTACTCCCACTTTAAATTGGACGTTTCTCTCCTATATTTGATTAATCTTTATCGTTTATTGTAATAAATATTGCGATCACTCATATTATCATTATTATTGATTAAATTGATCAGAAACACGCACAATTCACTCGTTTATTGTGTCTGAGAAGCTATCGGTAAATTTCACTCAATAGTTCCCACCAGGCGTAAAATTTCCTCGGTGATTTTTTTTTAAACTTTCTTACGATAAAAGGCGTAACCTTCCTCCACTATGAAGACTGGGGAAAGAACTCAAGGAAAGCATATCTTGTAGAAATCCAGCGTTGCCAATCTTCAGTGAAAAAATAGTTTGAATTTGAATTTTTTGTCAATAATTTTAACATTTTTAATAATTACTTACATGTTTTCATCACTTATTTTAAAATTTTGTTTTATTTGTAATTTGTTTTATTTGCTTATTATTTGTCTATACGTGTCATTATTTTTATTAAGTATATTTTTTATCATTATGGGGAGATTTTTGCTTCTGAAACATGTAAATATTTACATATTAAAAAGAGTGGTTTAAACAAAGTAATTGTTATTAATTTAAAAATTAAATTTACTCCTCGCTTCCATTCTAGGGATAAATCAATCAAAATTAACAATACATAGAAAAATAATAATATTTTACTGCATTATGTGCTGTAATACGTCATTTTCACAAGATAAATAAAAATAAGTTAATTATTTTATTTAATTAGGATTATTAATCTCCGTTGTTATCATGCTCTATTTATTTTTGATTCGATTTCTACACATCAATCTTCTTCTTTTAATTATTGAACCGTTATTTCCACGGATAAATCGCACGTATCTATATATCTTGTACATGTACTATTCAGCAGTGGCGTGCGTAGTTATTTAACCAAGAGTTAGCTGCATTTTTTTTTGTGGTTGATGGAAGGTATTTGATAGTGGATTTATTTGGCATTTGAATAAATACATAATTTGTAATAATCGCATTACATACTCTAATTCCATTAAAATTTCAAGTAATGCAATATGTTCGACGTGGAAGATATAACAAACTGTTATTTCCTCTTATTAATATTGAAAGAAATTGTGACATGGTGAACAAATTAAAAATATGCCGAATGGAGACCATATTTTCATCATAAAAACAATTATCGTCAAATATATTTTCCTCGGTCAAGTAAATTAATAATAATTGTAACTAGAAATTTTATAAAAAATCGGAATAATTTCCAAAAAAAATGCGAAGAAGGGGGTAAAAGCGTGTCCAAATATGTTCAAGTTCTGTGTTTGATTCGCAAAAATCTAAGAATATCCCAAAATGATCAAAACTCATTCAACATGAAGGCCAAAGTAAAAACAACCCCTTCATCTCAATATCGTTATTAATTCCCTCCATAATCCATGATTGATGTACCATAAATTAAATGGAGTCATAAATAACTTCACGGCAGTAGTAAGGACACTAATTCATATTTTGAAATGCATACAAGCTATGGTAGAAGGAAAAAGGAAGATCACGGTGAAATCGAGAAGTGTAGTGAATGTAGGTAAATTTTTTTAAAGCATAAATTTTTTTCATCCTTTACGGATTGCACGCCACCGGAGCAAAGATATGGAGTCGGTAATACAATATTAGCTAATGAGAAAGCTTGTAATCAAGGTGAGAAGATAATGGACTTACTCTTTTAGATCAAGTACCTATTTTCATATTATAATAATAATTATTACAAGAATTATTTTATTTTCAAATCTTTTTTGAAACTTAAGATATGTCTTGGTCATAGATATTTATTAAAAATCGCGGTATATTTTCGTACAATATAAAAAAGACTACTGGAATCTGAGATTTTGCAATCCCGGTACCGTTTAAGGAAAAAAAATTAACCTTATATGTATTTCCTCTTTTTCAAAGTGCCTATTGTAGACAAAATATCTTTATTTTTTATTATTTTTCAATGTACCGTACAATGTACAGCAGGTTATAATATGTATATTTCATAATAATAATAACTTTTCTAAACGTAATTATGTGCATGTATCTAAGATGGTAACGGTTGGATAACTCACTTACTCACCTTGTAAGGAAATTACGGAAATATTAAAGAACAGCACGCAACCTCTGTTATCTTCGAGCAAGTAACGTATCGAGTTTCTGATGCTGTATTGTGCATTGCACCAGGATATTACAATTAATATTGAGTTTATTTACAATTGCATTAGCAGTGGCCGGATTAAAAATACCTATTACCATAGTCCCTCTTGAATGACTACCATCAAAATAAAACGTTGCTGAAAATTAATGCTTTCTTTGGTAGTAAGTTCTTCTTACACTCCGCTCTATCCAATCGCACATGGCCACTGGTTAGCCCAACCTAGCGCATTACGTGATACGCACTCCATCTCGTTCCAGCAGCACCGTACAGATGAGACGGAACGCATATCACGTGGTGCCTTGCGACGTGTGGCAGTGTGATCAGTGGCGACGTGTGAAATAAAATTTATAAAGAATACATTTATAAAGAATACCCTGTTTGTACAGGATGTATCAGCACGTACCAGACAGACTTTAACCAGTGATTCCTAAACTTATTTGGAATAAAAAATGTATATGAACTTTTGATTTCCAGTGACGTCTTCGAAAAAAATTCATCTAACAACAAAAAATTATTTCACTTATAGTCACTGTTCACTCAGCTGAGTAACCACCCAACCCCCATCCCAACCCTAACTGTCCAATACCTATAGTTTTTTTAATGTTTTTAGGTGAAAAAGAAGAAAAAAATGTCACCGGAGATCAAAATGCCATCTACAATTTTTACTCAGTAATCATTGTTTAAAGTTTGTTGGGTAAGTGCTAATGCGTCCTGTATATATATATATATGTATATAAACATATATAGGTATATACATACATATTTTTTTTACATGTTACTTTCGCCTTATACCATTTCCCAATGTTAGAGGTGTGAGTTTTCTTCGACGGACATCGAAAACGATGCGATATTGCTGTCTTCACTTCTGGGACTTAAAATAATTTTATTTTTATTGGTAAAATCATAAAATTTATAAGAACAGGGGGGATTTTTCATAACCTCATACGCGAAATTATGTATTTTGTAAATTTTATTGAAAAATTTTGCATCTTGCAAAAGAATTTACTTTTGCCTGCCCGCTGCCTTTAATTGTTTTATTAAAAAGTATCCGGATTTCTTATGTAACCATTAAATAAGATTACATCATTATTAACCAGTAATTCTATGACAGGAACAAGTATTTTGTAATAATAGAATAACCTGACAATACATTCCTCCTAATGCCATAATTACAAGCGGAAGATGTTGCCTGTGCAATGATGGGGGACTTAGCTTCGACGGGAACTGATTCCACTACGCCTGAATGGGATCCAGACGTATTTGTAAACTTAGCCACTAACCGGTTTATTCCAGTTGAATCCGAAGCAGTGCATTAAATTTACACTACTGTTTTTAGTAAATATGAAAAATGTTATCATTTTCTTTCGCATTTTCGCAAATCATTTCCGAGAGCAAATTTATATGGAACAGTAGATAACTTCTTATCATCTTGTCTTATTTAAACTGGTTCTCTGACCTATAATCAACATAATGCTATAAATAATTTTGAAGTTCAGATGTTGACTCCAGGGAGTTTGCGTAAGTAAAACAGATAATTATCACACTACATACTGACGTGAATTACTTTTTGATATCTTTGTATTCAGAGTGCGTAAATTTCGGCAACTGTTGTTTACCTTGACAAAATTAATCAAACCCCTATACATTAAACTGAAAACTCTGAATTATATTCAACATAAAAGTCTGAAGCCCACCTATTCGAATTTAAATAGTCACTTTCAAAGATAAAATAATGGTTTCAATTGTACCATGGAGATAGTGGGTTTGCAATTCTGCAAAAGACCGAGGAGTTGAGCAAGATAGGGACGCCTGAAAACGCATATTTAAAGCATGGATCCTCTTCTATGGTTTTTAAATATTTTATTATAATGTATCAAGTAATTTTATATACATTTTTATAACGTTTTCATAGCCTTAGAACTTTTTTGAAAATATTATTGCACAATCAAAGTTTATTTTATTTTTTATTTATTAAAATAATCTTTATTAACGTTTGGATCATTGTTTGGACTGATGTGTATTTGATGGATGAGGTTAAAATTAACCTAAATTGAAGATTACTTAATAATTTTCTTAAAACAACGTTGAGTTGCAAAATAATTAATTACACAAATCATATAAATAAGTCGTCTCAACGTGGCCTAACCACATTTTGAAAATGGCCTTGAACCCCGAAGCACCTGTAATTATAATAAAAAACTAAAATACTTATTAAAATTAACATTATTAATTTTGATTTACTTGATTTAAAAAAATAAATAAAATTAAATGGAGTTCTACGAATTAAACACAAAAACAATTAATAGGAACGGCTGCGCTGCCTGTTTCGTACATAACTTAATATTGGATTTGAGGCCAAAATACCCATCCGAACTAAATGACATATTTTTTTAATTAAACTTTTAGTAAATATCTAGTACGAATGAGAAGTATATTAAGTATGGGCCATAAAAAAAAACGTAATTTTAGAGGCAACCTATTATTTGCGGGTTTACTGTATTTTTTTAAAATTATAATTTGCTATGTAAATATGATTACGTAAATAAAAATATGAAAACAAAACATTTTTTAAAATCTTTCGTTCACGTCGATATTTTAAATTATTTACGGCAAATTTGTGTTCCAAAGTAAATTGGTCGATTTTAATTTAATTTAAAGTCCACCATAATGCTTATTTCAATATATTAAAAAAATATGTATGTTATATTTCATTATTTTTTCAAAGCAGACGGGGTAAAACTGTTTTTAAGTCTCCGTAAGCCCCCAAATAATTGTTAAAGGTGCCTTTAAAATAGCGAAAAATCAATTCCTTTAATGGCCTGTATTTCATAATCTAAAACATAAATATAAATTACGTCACATCCGTACTAGATATTTACTCTACTTTTTGATGAAAAAAAGATCATTAGGTTTAGGTGAGTATTTTGGCCTCAAATCCAAAATTAAGTTTTGTATGAAATAGGCCGCGCAGCCGTTCCTCTTAATATGTTATTTTGCATATTATTTTTTCAATAAATTGCATCGTTAAAAAATCAGATTTGCAATCTGGGTTATTTTCAATTACGATATTATTTTTTTGTTATTGTGTAACAAAAGAGACAATGACAAACGTGCAAAGATAAACCCGGCGTGATGTGATCTAGATACGGTCGGATGTCTTAATTATTACTACACAAATTATACTACGGAAAGTGCTCCAGAAAATAAGTGAGTCATATAAATGTATGCATTGCTAATGTAAAATGCGTGCCGTTTGAGGCGTTTGTTGTTGGTGTTGTTGTTATTATACAACATTCTCTGACATAATGTTTTCCAACAACAGTTGATGTCGGTATGTCGTCCTTGGGTATACTCCGAAAAAGCGTTAAGTAAAAAATACCGCATTTGAGGTAACCGCTCTTAAATGTTTATTCAAGTACGCGTAACTTTTTTATACGAACTTCTTTAAAATACCCCATTTTGTAGAGCGATGATTATTGTCTATACGCACATATTTATCTAAAATATCGATTATAGTGTAACCTTGCTTATATGCAGTAATAGTATATAACCATGAATGCAAATAGGAAGCACATGCAAAATACCAGGGTAAAATGTAACTGGGAATTTTTGTCGCAGACATCCAAAGCGAACTCTAAGAAGGATATTACCCTGATGTGTACCTATTATAACATAATAAAATATTTTAAAGACCCAACAAAAATGTACCTGGTTATCCGTAGTTCATTAACTATTTGACAAAAACTGCTATAAAATTCATCTTAGCAAACAAGACGTAAATCACAGGGAAATAACAAAACTAGAAAGAAACATCTGTTCAAAAAAAAGCTGACACGAATGACTTCATATAATTTAAAAAAAAAACACAGATTCAGTAAATAAACACAATGTAATCTAGTCATCCAGAGGGTAATAAACCAACCCGAAAGTAGTTTTTAAAAACATAATAGTAAACAGTACCGTCAGCAATAAAACAAATTTCAAGTAATAAAAACAATATTAGAAAGCAAGAACTCACTCCCGACATCGATTGTATATATATCGTAGATTTAGTATTCATTGTGCCAGTCTGAGGATGCCCGTGATAAGGTGAAACCGGTCCGGTCGAAAATAAGTAAGTGGAAAAAATTTAAAAAGGTTTTTTAATCAAAAAAAATAATTTTACATATGTATGTGTTTAAAAAAACCTATTACGAAAAATAAATCGACAGAGAGAGTTCATTTCTTAAAACTTAAAAAATATTAATTCATCGTTAAGTCAAAACAGCAAAATTTGGACTCGATGCTTTTTCGTGGATTTCCTTCGAATACTCGAGGCCGGTTAGTCAATACGGATCCAGCTCCTACCGGTTCCGTGGTTATTTGCAGTACGATGGACCCAATAAGGCGAGACAACATTGCAGATTATTCTAAAGAGACACGGAACACAGGACATATTATGCAATTACCCGCTGATGGGCACATTATCTCCTAATAGGTGGTACAAGCTTAGAGAGTGGATTATGGATAAAGGATCCAGAGGCGTGGGTAATTAATATGTAAATACATGGAAATGTTACACTAAGTAATCTGCTTTAAACTAGCCAGCCCTCATCAAAATTCCTTTCTTCTAATTTATCTTCAACTTGACAGCATTATCCACACTTCGTACAGTTTTGACTGCGTGCGGTATCACGAATTTAATTATGATCCATGCACGGGTCGGATTGGCTTCGTTGGCTACCTGAAAATAACAGGTGGACAGACGTCACATGAACCGAAATATTTTACAGCTTTAAAGAACATTAAAAGATTAACTTTCATCTCATCATTACCCTATAAGCCATACGGCCTAAAATCCAATTTTCCGGATGTACAAGGATCATTCCTCTCGTCGCTGTCAAAAATTTAAAAAAATGATACAGCTCATATTCTACACAAACGTAGCCTAGACCCAAAAAGTTTTTCATGCATATGTAGAATTGTATTTGAGAAACGGCCATTTGATATTTTTTCCGCCGCTGTGTATCAAATGTAGGTGAAGATAAAAAATAATTATATGTCCAATATTTTAATAAGATAGGTTAGCTTAAGTGGGTACTTATTCGATGTAATTGGTCCTTTTGCCAATACTGCACGGGATGGATTCCAAAATATTTCCTTCTCACGTGGTATCTACTGGACTCTAGCAGGCCTCCTCGGTGGAGTTGATTGCACATTGCATAAGCACAAGCTGCTTGCAGCTCGCTAGGCCAGTCTGCATCAGCTGACCAGTGGTCAGTGGTCACCCGGCACTCGGTTCCTCAATAGCCATTCGGTCCGCGAAGTCAATAGCGGGCGGTAGCGTTTGCCGCCACGAGTGGAATCTAAATAAAAGGCGCTAAAATTACCGCAACTGTAATACATAAATATTCCTCTTTCAATCGGAGTGAAAATTGCTAAATTAGTAGTTTTTAATAAAAGAAAATTCTACCAAGAAAGTTTTGAGCAATCCTTTAATTTGATTTATTTCATTATTAATCTTCCACGTATTCTGTCAACTATATTGAATACTTTTAATGCTCTGAAAATGCGCTTGGCATGTGTGGCCATATATTTTCTTAACCATTTCCTTAAATCATTTTTATAAATTAGTTAACGTTCGTATCAGTTTGCAACCTGTGTGAGTTCACTACATAAAATGTGATAAATTTTAAGTTTGCAGACGGTTAAACAAACATCATTCCTGAAAACATCATGTATAACAAAAACTAGTACCTATACTCAGTTCCCAGAAAAAAATCTGATTTCACCCATATATCAAGATCTTTATCAGGTCTCTCGGGAATGCCTAAGTTCACAAACCTATCCAGTGGCACCAAGGATTTTGCTGTTAACTAGGATTTTTTAATCCTTCCTTTCAAATACCACATCTTTTGACATGTCACTATAAAATCATTCGGCATACGTGATTCATCCTAGACTTTAATGTTTGCAGATCTTCCGTTCTGTAATAAATAAGCCCTGCGTAATTAGCATACAACAAACAATATCCTTCAGTTATTACATTCCTGCACTTATCTATTTACAGATTGAACAACCCCAATAACATTACACAGCCTTAAATTACATGACATAACTTAGTTCCTAGAATATAGATTGCCAAAGTGGGAATTTAATATGTACATGCAGTAATAATTGCAGTAAAGTATAACATGACCTACTCAAAAAAGATGACATAACTTAATCATATATATACCAATAAAAAAAAAATAGTCGGCAAATTGCATACATATTTACTACATTTCATAACGCATAAAATATTGATCGAGTCAATAACTGATATTTGAAATTAGTATGATGATTCATTACCTATAAAAATCTTACATACTTCCGAGGAAAAAACACGTTATTGGTAATTTAATACCATTAAAAGAAACTCAATACTATATTGTAATTAATTCTTAGTATTTGATTCGTTCGAAAAGTGTAGGTTAGCATATTTCACTAACCTTAATTTACTTAAATATTATACTACGTGATGAATCTCTCGTCATTCCAAAATCCAAATTCCGTATCATTTGTTTAGAAAAGCAAATAAATACATTAACAGTCAGCACCCAAAAATACACACTTTGTAAGTTGCTAACTCTAGAAATACTAGGAATGATTTATCAGTAAATTCTATACGGGTAATTAGGAAAATGTATAAGGTTTCAAAAGACGGTAATCCTCTAACTGTAATCTTTTAAATTCTATAAGAAATAAGCATTGGAATTTTAAGTAAAACGTTCAAAATTGCTTTCACTGGTTTTCAATCTGAGCCTATTCTCAAATATTTTGGGATGTATTTTATAGAATTTAAACATTACAGTTTAAGGATTTTTGTCTTTTGAAACCTTTTGTATTTTTCTAACAGCCATATAGAATTTGCAGATAAATCATTTGTGGTATTGCTTAAGTTAGCAACCTGCAAAGTGATGTTTGGCCCTTATGTCGGTCAAAGAAAAAATAGTCAATTTTGTAGTAAATGATTTTTTTTTGTTGAAAGAAAGAATTACGAATAAAGGGTTACGAATAACCTGACAATATTTGAAAATCTCCTACCACCATCACAGTAAGCGGAAGATGTTGCTTGTGTCATGGTGGAGGGGTTAGCCAGCCGATGAATTGATTTCACGACGCCTGGGTGGGACCCAGAAGCGATACCAACTCAGCCACTGACCGGTTGGGTACAAACGTAGCATTATGCAAATCGTTATCTACCTATAAATTCTAGTGTAGTATTACAAAATTTCTAATTTAATTTCGGATCACGTTAGGTATACAATTGCACTTTCTTGTCATCATAGAAAACCGAAACACAGATAAAATGAAACTCGCATTACAATAAATTGCTGACTCGCATTACAAGTTGATTTTCTTTCCACCAGTTCGTTCTGTAATAATATGTGTATTTTTTTAAGGTTCGAAACCAACATAATATTCGGTTCCCTCGCGTAAAGTTCATGCAATAGTTCAACGGAAAGTGGTTTTACCTTGGCAGAAATGTAAATCTCTACTGGATATCCTCGCGCAGTGTTAACAGATTTGTTTTAATGTAGTCACATATGAACTGCACAAAGAAGGTCAGGAACCTAGAGCCTATAGGTCGAAAGTATTTCACCATTACATTACCTTTGTCAACGTTTTATCTTCTGAAAAAGTTTAACTACACGGCTCCGGTCGAATTTCAACTCGCTGATTTCGTAAACTTTATCCTATTAAACAAACAATAAAAAAAAATCGTATATCCATATGTAAATGAATATGTGTACACTGAACGAAGTTCTTTTGACTATAAATTCCAGATAGAAAAGATTGTGCAAATTTCAAGACACTAAAGATGGTCGTTCGAGAGTTTTTACCTCCTCATAAAAAATAATTTTCTGCGGTATTTTTTTTATTACGTCAAACTTTTCATTATTTCAACAAGAACACAATTTATTATTATTATAAATGTTAAATAAAACAAATGCTTTGTTTTTAACCACAGATTTATTCTAATTTATTTACCAACCGGTTGCGCTTGGCTCAAGCTTCGTTAGAGTAATATTTAAACCTGAAACTTGAAACAGTAAATTTAATTTTTATCCCGACAAAGCTTGAGTCAAGCGAAACTGGCTAGCAAGTGAATTTATATAAATTATTATTTGAAAACAAAGTGTTTGTTTCATTTAATAATATGTATAACTTCAAAGTGTATGTTTCATTTAATAATATGTATAACTTCCAAGTGGTTGCTTACTACGAAAACATTATAAATGTGTTGAAATTTTATCTATACAACTTTATACTATATCATAAAGCCTTAAAAACGAAAAATGTTTAATTTGTAGTAATAAAATTATTTCTTAATAATATTACACCATTGAACGAGACGACCTTGACTTGGAAGCATTGACACGACCTGGACATCACCGAACGGCTTTGCAATAATCATTCATTTCCCTTACTTCGGTAAACCATACTTAAATTATTGAAACAGTGTTTCTCAACGTGGGGCGTTTAGGGAATTTGAATGTTTTGGGGGGCAATTCGATTCTCCAAGAAAAAAATCCCACAAACACTACGCAAATGTCAACACGACGCTTGTTGAGGTTATGGTTAATTCGTTTGTTTGTGGGATTGTGTTATTGACCGTAATCAATGAAACGCGTTGTGAGCTTCCCCTAGCAAACATTGAACATTCATCAATAGATGTGTAATAATTTTGTGGGGTCATTAATAAAATTAATATAAAGTATTTTATTTGCACCATTACAATAATTAATTAATAATATTTTCTATGTTTATCATTTATCTTTACTTGTCATTATTTTTTAGTGTACCCGTTTTGTATTCTGATGAGGAAAGATTTGATTTTGAAACATGTTGATATTTATATATTAAACAGTGGTGTAAACAAAATACTTCATATTGAGTTTATGCAACTCTCTCCCCATTTTTCTCATTGGTGATAAAATCATGGCACAAATAAGGTTGAGAAACGCTGCATTAAAATATCTAACCATTAAATCAAAATTTTCAGATAAATTTATGTACTTACAATTAAACAATAATTTCCTAATTATTTTTTTAAAAAACAAATAACGCGGAACTTTTCTTGAATTGTGCAACGACGAGCCTCCAACCTTCAGTTGAAAGTGGTCCACCTTGACCGAAAGAAGTCAATAACACCGCACTTTTTGGCTCTTGGGAGTTCTCAGCCATCCACACGAATAGTCGGCAGTAATCAGCGAAGTGGTAATCATAATCAGTGCGGTGGTAATCAGTCAAACAGTAATCCGGGTCTTCTTGCAGCCAGCGAGTGATCAGTGCCAGTGTGTCAGTGCCTTATCTCGCGAGCGGTCCTTCGAGGTTCCGGCTATAAGCTCAAGCGTTGGGGAAGCAGATCCACAGTTGAAGTTGAAGTCGCGCTTCAGAAAGTGAACTTCAGTGAAGCGTGAACCGACCAGTGGAGAACATGAGCAGAATTCTTTGCTTCATTTTGTTGCTGTTTGTTATTGAACTATGTGATTCTAAGACGAAATACCGTGAGTTGCCCATTTCTTTAAGTTCTTCTAATTTTTTTGCATTATAACAGTTATTTCTTAACCCTTTCTCAACCGGTGTCAAACTGAATTTATTTATTGTTTTTAAAAAGTACATACATATCATTGCATATTTACAATTCATACAGGATATCGTACAATAACCATAAAATATTTAATGGGCAGGAAAGTGGTCTTAAATTAATAATATTACTTGTTGAAAATCGCCAAATTAAGCTTGTTTGCCCTTAAAATATCAGAAATTCAACATTTCAATTTTTTTTTAAATTTATTTAAAGTACCAAACGATACTTCTAAAAATCGCTTCGCAGCTATATACTTACTCATACTGTATACTTATTTTGGCCATTTTCTAACCTTTACCTTTTTCCCGTCCATGAAAGAAATAATCCTTGGTAAAATGTGTTACTTCGCGTACGTCGTTTAGTACTTAAATATTTTAATATCTTTATTTCTTTAATCAAATTTATAATTTTCATCTTCGAGTCCGAAACTGAGTTATTAACTTGATTTCGTAATTTTTTTTCTTCTTAACGTTAGCGTTGTTTTATCTCCCATATTGGTGTTATGCCGGAAGTTGATGTTATTATTATTGTTATTTATATTAAAACGAATTTTGTGAACAATTTTCTAAAAAAATAGAGTACATTTAAAGCAGTAGTAAAGTTGTGCAAATTCTTTTAACCACCTGCCCCGAGCTCATATATTATGAATTTCCCTTGTTTTAGTACTATTTTACGCAAACTCTAAAATAAATAAAAACAACCCAGCAGGTTTTTGTTTACCGATACTACTGTTACGAGTTACGAGGAAAAATGTGGAAGTGTGTCTGTTATTCCAAATATATTTTTCAATATGTATTACATTTGGCTCTGAGATATTTACAAAATGTCACCTGTCTCACAGGGGATTAATCCCTATGTAACATTTAAAATTTTATTTTTAAAAGGTATCGACAATGGCAATTAATTAATTTAAGGATATTTTGACTACCAATTCGAATTGGTTATTAGAAGGTTATTACATGCCTACCGTTATACACTACATATTATATGTTTATTATATTATGACATTAATGGTGAATTTTTTAACATTATAACTAACGACATTATCAATTAACGTAGAAAAATTTTGAACTGAAAATTTCCAATTATTGTCTCCGGTAACTGTGAACGTACAGAATTAAACATAAAAAATGTTGTAATTAGAAAGGGTTAACGGTATCGCATTGGCGTGCATTTCTCTATGACCAAAACTAGGCTATGTATAGTTATTCAAGTTCGGCTATAAATTGTAGATTGAATATTTGACATTTGACACATTTATTGTCAACTTCTGCAGATTGTTATGGCCAATTAAGTAAATGAGCGTACGTGTTCCTTACTAAATCCATGGGAAAAATTCATTTTGATCAGAAATTTGTTACCATTTTTTAATTTTGTATAATTTCTTCTTATGGTTCATTTTTCTGAGGGTAGGCACAGCTTTTCAGCCTTTGTGGACTGCACGCTACTTACGTATCGGTAGGGTCCTGTCGCTGAGAGCTTTGTAGTAAAATCCAAATCTGTTATATGTGAAATTTATAAGTTTTGAGTGATAACATCACAGTATCAACATTTTTTTATACAAAAATCTAGTTAAATTAAGGTACCCACCTAGTACTTACCCACTGTATTTACATATTTTTGGAAGGTTGACAAAATGGTATTATGGGGGTTAGTGAAACTGAATGATTGATTGATGTAAAGATAACATTTAAGTGGTAACATTCCTCCACACAGCATCCCCAAAAATGACATATGCCCTGAGGGAAAATATTTTTATTAACAAACAAAAAACGAACAAAAATAACAAAAAATCTATTGACCTTTCTCCCCCCTTAAAAAATGTTAAGAATAAATGACGAAAATTCGACAAAAACACCAAAAACATCATAATTAATTGATACATATTAAAAGTTTTAAAATGACAGAGGTAGGACAACACTTTTATGAATGCAACTGAAATGAGAAATGAGAATCCCGAAATGCAAAGTTGTGTCTCTGGTAAAATCATGAATGCGTCGAAACGAAAACAATGAAGACTGAAGTAAACGTACGAACAAGGTGACATAAAGGAAGCTTATAATACGATTTTGGCATCCAGATTAGATAAACGGACAAACTTATGTCATAAAAATAATATATTACGCACAAGTGAATGGACTAAGACATCAAGGACATCCCAATAAATCATGACACTATCACTAAAATAAGATATCAGAAAATATTTTAAAAGAAGATATTAGACTAAAAAAAATAAACAAATCCTGAACAAAAAAAAATGTTTACTGTATAAAGGCATTAAAATTTATCGCTTACTTCCCAGTGAAATGGAAAATGTACCTAGATTAATCATATTTAGAGAAAGATGTAAAATGATGTAATAAGTATTAGAAATAAGCAGTATGTAAATTAAATTGTAAAGTAAGTGTCTAAGTTTATATTAGACGGCATGAAGTGGAACTATTTTCGCAAAAAAAATCATTTATATAAATTATAAATAGGAGTGGCCCCAGTGTGCTTCCTTGTGGTACACCATAGTTAGTGTCTAGCGAGTTACTCACCGTTATATTTTTGAGTTGCTGACTTCTTCCTGTTATGAAACTTTTTAACCATCCATAGGGCATACCCACTATATTTATTAATCTTTTGAGGAGTAGTTTGTGAGAAATTGTATCAAGCGTGTATGAGATGTATTATTGTGGATGAGTTAGGTGTGCGTTCCTGAAAATAGTTGTGTGACATTCTAAAATTTGCCCACCCCTAGCTACATTAAAATAATACCTGTATTGCTTGCATCAAATCCCCTACCAAATCCCTATTCCGTACGTCTCAGCACACAGAACAACCATATTTGCATATTTCAGTATTTTGTTAGTGCATGTAATTTGATGCATATGTACGAGTATACAGGGTACAACAGTACGTACCTACCCGAAAAACTTTAACCTGTGATTCCTGAGCATATTTAGAGCAAAAATGTAGGTAAATGAAATTTAGGCCTCCGATGAAATTTTTAACAAAAAATCACTTGTTGTCACTGATCATTCAGTTGGGTAACTGCCCAACTCCTTACCCCGACTCTAACTGTCCAACGCCTACTGCTTTTTAAAAATTTTCATTGACGAAAAAAAAATTAAAAACTTATCCGGTACCAAAATGCCACCTACATTTTTACTCCAAATATGTTCAGGAGTCACTGGATAAAGTTTTTCGGTTACGTGCCGTTACATTATGTAACATATATCACAAACAGACAGACATTCATACGGACATCTGAAATAATAGAAGATATCTAACCTACGTACTTATTATTTAATGTGTGTTTATACGGAATTATTTCCACTGGTAGCATTTTCGCGGTGTTGCCGCAATCATAAATAAAAAGTGAGTGCGGAGCTATTCATTACTGGCAGAAATGGGTTTATTTGTAACTAGTGGTTATATAGCGAATACCTAGGAAACCAACAATGGTTAGATAAAGTGGCAAACCTCTCCATCTACACTAGAGTAGGCGCGTCAAAGAAATAATAGGGAAATAGGAAGTAAAAATTATCCAAGTGAGATACTGTGTTCTACCTGCGAGCTCTTCCGGTTCTTGGGAATCAACAAGAGGTACCTACTCGATCTAATGACTTCATATAAAATTTAAACCTATATTTTTCATACTGAGTCATATGCACAGTGGCGTAATGAATGACTGCGTAGATTTAAGGGAGGGCGGGCCCTTGATAGAACATCATCACAACATGGTTTTACATGTGGCCTGTATTTTTTCTTTGTACTTGGATGTTGAGAGACGTACCTGACTTACTTTAACCAGTGATTCCTGGCTTATTCGGAGTAAAAAAATCTAGATTGCATTTGTCTCGGGTGACTTTTTTTGAAAACTACAAAACAGTAGATATCGAACAGTTGTGGTCAGGGTGAGGGGGGGGGGGGTAAATGCATTTAATCCGGTATCTCCTAATAATACATTAAGGTGGAGCTGAACAAACAAAAATAAATAACAACATTAAAGATGTAAAAATATGCGTGTGCCCTTGAGGTTGTGGCTAGTGTTTTATACTAACTATGTCATACATAATTCGCAGTGTAAAATAATCGTTATCTCCGGTTACACAGATAATTTTTTACTATGTACATGCCAGTTTATCAAGATGTTTCGAGAGCAAAGCCTTCCTCAAAAGGATAAACAGTATACTGATGAGGAAAGCTTTGCTTTCGAAACATTTGACGTTGATTTATATATGAAAAAAGTAGTGTAAACAAAGTTATTTTTATTAATATATTAATAATAACACCACAAAGTGATTACAAATCTTTTGAAGAAATAATAAAGATATTATTTTCAACTGATAAGGATGCAGTCCTAACGCATGTGTAAAAAGATAAATTCAATAGATTTCCGTTCGGCGAGCAGTGATTAACGAATATCTCCTAATTATTTAGAAAATATTGTACATTGTTTTCCCAGATTGAAAAAGATTTTTAAAAGTTACGTAATTGTTTTTTGCATAAAAATTCCACCACAATATTAAACACAAAAACAATTAAGAGGAACGGCTGCGCTGCCTGTTTCATACACAACTTAATTTTGAATTTGAGCCCAATATACCCGTCCAAACTGAATGATATATATTTTTTTAATTAAAGGTTTAGTAAATATCTAATACGGATGAGAAGTATTTTATTTAATCATTGTAGAAAATAATATTAACATAACCTAAATGAAATATGAAAGCGGAAAAAATGACAGAAAATAAAAAGATTTCAGTCGCATCTGGGACTCCAACCCAGGTCCTCTGCCTATCCGGGGCAACCGCTTAACCAACTTAGCTAATGAGACCAGTTCAATTTATGCCATCTTCATCGATATCATATCTCAAATTCAAGATATGTTAATATTATTTTCTACAATGATTAAATATTAAAATAAGGTTTTTAAACTCAATAAAAATAATTAATAATTAAAAATTGAGTTTTTTATTTATTTTGTTTTAAATTATGAAGTAAATGCCACGAAAAAATAAATCAATCTTCATAATTTTAGATGCAACTTATAAAAATATTTGCGGATTTATTTTATTTTTTTGAATATTATCGTATTTGCTATGTAAATATGATTAAGTAAATAAAAATATGAAAACAGAACGTTTTTTCGGGTCGATATTTTAAATTATGTACGGCAAATTTGTGTTCCAAAGTAAATTCATCGTTTTTAATTTAATTTGAAGTCCACCATAATGCGTATTTTAATTTATTTTTTTGTAATCATTTTATTTAATATTTCATTATATTATCTAAGTAGACGGGGTTATTTTTTTTTTTAAATCACAGTTAGCCACCAAATAATTGTTAAAGGTGTCTCTAAAATCACGAAAAATCAATTCCTTTAATGGCCCATATTTCATAATGTAAAACATAAATAAATAAATTACTTCTCATCCGTGCTAAATATTTACTACACTTATACTGAAAAATAAGGTTTAGGTGTTAAAATTAAGTTTATTATGGAGCAGGCCGCGCAGCCGTTCCTCTTAATTATTACGTACAATAATTATCTAACACATTTGTGATTGGATATTTTTTCTATTGTTCTTCCTACGTTTAGAATTGCATGTAAATAAAATTGTTTCAATATCTCAAAATATTTAGAAGTTAGGTCAGTGCCAACACTGCCTACCTACACAACTTAAATAATTATATATTCCTAAGACTTAAAAAATTACAGTCGTTACGTAACTCTGAAAATACTTACCATTCGCAGCATATGAGTTCCGAGTAGTGCAAAACTTGCGGAGCCTAATTATACGGATAATTACTATCAATGACGAATTCAAAGAAATTTTACAGTTCGGGCAACCGTAGTTCGTGATTCTGCCAGTCAGTCGATGGTGAAATTGCCGTGAATATATAATTTAATACTCTTTCCACATTATGAACACGTACTTTGTCTATTACAACTAGCTACCTACCTTCGCGAATAAAGGTCGTCATATGCCATATTTTTCTGGCAAACCTACATCGTTATGTTAAAATTATATGTTTATATTGGCTGTTCGTTTTGAAAGTCATAAACCTCCTGGCGACTTTTTCCAGTCATTTTTGTAAACTCATTTTTTTATGTGATACCACACAAGAGTTCCAGCTGCTCCCAACCGTCTGGACCCAGTGATCATCACCAATGCGGCATCTCTGGCATCACCAATGCGGTATGTCGTGAGGCTGAAGGTATTGAGGAAAGGAAGAAGAAGGGCAAGATGAAGGTTGGGAAGTAGCTGGTTATTAAGATCTGGTCACCAAACACGGCTAAAGCCATTTCAAACAACATTTAGATTCTGAATGGTGGTCTTTCACCAGAGCGATGCTGACAGTATCTAACACTCTGGAACATGCCGCAAATATACTACATATTATTTTAAATGAATAAATTGTGAAATAACACAATTGAATCAAATAAAACTTATTTGCGCGCGCCGGGATTTGATCCCGCGACCTCCGAATTCGTAGCCAAGGATCGTAACCATTCAACTACGGAGACCGTCATTAAAGCCATTGGGCGATTAAAAAAAGAGATCGCAGTAGGTGCCATTGATTCGATGGCAGTTGTCATTAGCTAGAAAAGGTCACCGAGAACTATATTATTTATCTCGGTGACCGGATAATTCAACACACGTATGAATCGCCACCCTTTTTAAAAGTAAATTATCCCTAAAACCTAATCTAACCTAACCTGATTAATAATTTTTTTTAAGTTTAGTAACAATTTTTTTTTAAATGAGTACCTAAAAGGGTTAGTTTAGATTATGTTTTCGGGCTAGTTTTTTTTTGTATTGTAAATGACTTTATAATATTTTAAAAATGTGTCCCGATTCATACGTGTTGAATTTTCATGGAACCGTTTATCTTACAATATTACAAATGGGGCATACGGCATTTGAAAATTTAACGTTATTTATTATATATTCATGTGGAGTATACATTTTAGAGGTGTAAAAAACTTTCTTTTTAAATCTTTCAAATCTTATACATATACATATGGTTTGGGAAATTCCATATTTTCGTTGCTCTGGCAATGAATTTGTTTAAATAGCTACATCGCCCAACCACCGATATTGAAATACTCTCAAAAAATCGGCAATAATTGAAAATTATTTTATTTTTTAAAGTTCAGGCCAACAATTTTAAGGTTTAAAAAAATTTATAAGCGTAATCTATATATTTTTAAACAATTAATAAGAACTACTTTGTTTATGCCACTGTTTTTAATAAATAAAATATACAAATACAACTGGTTTACAATTAGATAAATTTGAAATTTAAAAAAATTAGATTAGTGTTAATAGTCAATTAAATATTTTTAACAATAAAATGTATTTTTTTAAATCTCTTAAATTTATTTTAACATTAACTATATTTGGAATATTGTTAATATAAATTTTAATAATAATAACTGTTATTACATTATATTTTATACTTGGTTATTTTTCATGGTTTTGGTTATATTAATAAAAATAATTTCTTTTTTTTTTCAATTTACTAACATAATTTTTTTTTCCAATTATTTTAACATTTTCAATTAATTACCTACTTCCATCACTTATTGTTAATTTTTATTTACATTTGTAATTTGTCTATTCTTACATTTTTATTTACATTTGTAATTTGTCTATTCTTACATTTTTATTATTTGTCTATACTTGTCATTATTTTTTAGTATACTGTTTATCCTGATGAGGGAAGCTTTGCTTCTGAAACATGTAGATATTTATGTATTAATAACAGTTGTGTCAACAAAGTACTTCCTATTAATTATATTAATATTGACGCCACCAAAATAATAACACGTCTATGGAAGAAAAAAATAATATTTATTGTTGTGTAAAGAAGGGAAGGGGATGGGGAAGGTTAGGTTGGAGGAAAGCCCCTATGTTGGAAAGCCAGTGTGGTGTAAACTGGGAGTGTCAGGGAGAGGGGAAACGAAGAAGAGGAAGGTTAGGTTACAGGGGAAGTTATGGGAGACAATTACAATCTGCAGGACTTACCCTGGAGGTGATTTCCTCGATGTTGAAGTCTGCTCCGGACATTAGCCTAGCTCAGATCGGCAGGGGACATCAACTTCTTATCATACAGGGTCGCGAATCGATCGCAATCTTATAATTTGGTTGAGGGCGTTTCTATTTCTACGTTAAATTAGTACAGGGAAGTGTTTTCAAACTCGGTGTTTATTGCAACTCAAACAAACATGATGGGTTAAGAATAATCGTGTAGACAGTAAAAAAAGGGTCTTAATCTAGGTAGGATTCTATTATAATCTCTCTCTCTTTCTGATTGGAATCTCTAACCGAGTTATGCAGATGAAACAAGGGATTAAATCAACACATTATGGGCAGATGGGAATTCAGCTTACACGGTGTTCTGGTCGAATGGCGGGGGTGGCTGGCGATGACGCCAAGGCCGGACATCTTCACACTGAGTTTAATGGGTTGTTTATATTTAGTAAGGCACCATGGTGAGTGTTTTCACGGCAAGAGGCAAGTCTAGCTGCGGGTGTCAGCCCGCCTGCATTGTACTTGCTCGTAAATAAATAATAACAAAATGGCCGCCTCTTTTTCAGAGACGCAGTTATCTCTTCGGGTTCCAGACGGGAAGTGTGAAGCGCAGCAAGGAGCGGTCCCAAACCGCCGTGGGCGCTCGCGTCGCTTGCTCCTGTTTTGTTAATTTATGATCTGATTGGTTTAATTGGGCGCTCGAATCGCCTAATTGATTAATTTATGGAGGGAAATGATGTGGTTGCTTGCCAGGCTTATTTTCCAAGGCGAGTAGCTAGAACTCATCTCAGGGTCAATCTTTCGTTACATAACATTATGTAAACTTTTTTTTAATAAAAAAAAAACTTGAATACTTTTTTCAAATAATTAGGGCCATCAATCGCCTTGCGCAAAACAATTTTTAAAAATTATCACAATAAAGATACAACGAACAAAAAAAAACTCAAGTTGTTTACAAATCAAGCGACATATTAAATTCAGTATCTAATTGCCACTATCTGGCCCTGAAGCACCTCAATCTTAAATCTGGATTATAGGACATTGATCATATTTTATAAACGATTGTAATTTACATAATTGATCGATGCAACATGTATATCAGCACAATGGCGAATTTACAACACGGAATAATATATAAATACATTTTATATATCTACTCACCAGTGGCGTGCATTGCTCCTTGAACAGGGGTAAGCTGTAATTTTTCAGGAATTGATTATTACCATTCATCATGAATATCTGAATGTCTTAGATTTACTAGCAGGTATGGTTATTATGTAGTTTCATTTGGGTTATGTTAATATTATTTTCTACAATGATTAAACAAAGTTCCAACTAGTCCAAACTTTTTATTTATTTGATTAAATACTAGCTAATGTGTATCCGGCCTTGAAGTTATCAATTCTCGCTTGTCTTTTGGATGCCATAATTGACAATGAAAGTAATGCCTTATGACGACTATTACTATCTCTAAACAAAAAAAACTTTATTTCGTTCCAAACATTTATTTTTTCAAAATATATCTAAATGAAAAAGTTCTTAAGTAGACACCTACTTGTGTTTTCCATTTTGAAAATATTCTGCCCAAACAAACCTTCTTCTTTTGAATATGTAAAGTATGTAATGTTTTTCATACTAATTTAAAAACGTTATAGCAGCAGTTTTACATACACTGTTAATTAACAATTTATCAGCGAAACCGTTCAACTAATTTTCAAGAAAATCGAGGACAGACAGACAAACATACTTTTTTTTTAATATTTAAGATACATTAATATTTATGATGAATGAATAAGTATGTTACAATAGTTTATTATGTTCTCAGTCCTCCTCACTATAAATTCCTATTCCGAGGCGGACTGTGGGTTGTCATCTTAGTGTTACTGATGTTACTTATTTTTATGAACAAATTTATTTATTTATCTGCTCCATTTTCAAGTTAGTTCTTTATGGACCGCGCGCCACTGCTATTCACTTGTTTCATCTTAAGCCATGCAAGTTTGTTCGTCGTCAGCCGATAAAATTGTACACCGACCTACATAAAGGGGAAAATGAGGTCACTTGTGAAAACGAGAGTTTTTTTATCTTTATGATGGATTTGGTTACCTGAGCGGTTGCAGTAAGATAATATCATATTAAATATCGATGGCACGTAGACATATTTAGGATTGGACATTTCAATGTGATCGTTGACGCGATGAGGCAATTCAAACAAGTTGAAGAAATAAGATTTGAAGTGTGTATGTACCTTTACCTAAATTGAGTCACAAAAAATATGTGACAGTAAAACTATCATCTTACTTCATACTATTACGCAATGCTTGTATTTTATCAATATAGCAATGGTCGATAATGTATTTGTATCAAGGCCACTTGCTACAAGGGATTTTAGAAGTGAATTTGCTTTGTAACGGTTTTTTAAGATGGGAAATAAGACAATTACTTTTTATGAAACCCGGTGGTGTGGCGACCGCGTGGGCCGCCTGAAGAAGTATCCGGGGATCATTCAAATTCACAAATTAAGTCAATATTAGATATGAAGAATAAACTGAAAGTTTCGATTAGCTAGAACGCACAGATCAAATAATACATAGAGATTCCCTAACACGAAAGGAGAAGAAACCAAAATAAAGGGGGCGTGGTCGAGCTAGACGTGCCGCCAATTTAAGTAAAACAGCAACTAAATAAAAAGGTTCGGCTTATTTACTAAAACCGAAAATTTTGTTCGAGTATTTAGTTAGACCCTTTTTATAAATGTTTTTTTAAATTTGCTTACCGCAGTCAAAATCACGCGAAATAAACGTGGACGGCGGTAAACAAAAGCTGATGCTAAAATGGGTGTCACGAGACCTTTGCTTCGAGCCGTCTAAATCGTACTTAGGGCAAGTCTATTAATTCTGACGTCAGTGCTAGAATGGATGTACCAACGAAACAAAAACAATATTTTATTCCAGTGAAACATTAGTATTTCGCATCAAACTCATCACAAAATGAAAATTTCATCAGCGTGTTAAAAACGAATGCCGTATGTTTATTTTTATATTCAAAGGACGCGGACAAGGCCCGCTTACAACGACTCACTACGCCACTGGTACTAGAGATATATTTTTTTACCTTTT